>JABUQX010006071.1:10000-12500 GCA_015478945.1 Trachelipus rathkii
CATTAACACATGGTAACAATATCCCTCATGTAAGGACACCAACACATCTCAAGACTTAATCCCTTTTACATCCACTAAAGAATGGTTAATTTTTTTGGGTGGAGCCAGAGTCTGAGTAAAAAAATGTTTTTACTATAAAAGATGAATTCAATCAGTATATTCAGTCATAAAGAGGTTTGTTTCATGTGTTAAATTTTTTACATTTTGAAAATTAATATATATTATATATATATATATATTATATATATATACTAATATATCATTATATATATATATATATATATATATATATATATATATATCAGTGGCGTGCAGTGACCCATTATGGTCATGAATAAATATTATATATATATATATATATATATATAATATATATTATTTATATATATATATATATATATTATATATATAATATATATATATATAATATATATATATATATTAATAAACGTATATATATATATATCTATATTATGTACTTACCTTATTTGAATATATAGTCCATCCTCCTTTCCTTTTTTATGAATTCATTTATAATCCTTATAAAAAATCTTCTGAATTTCTTAACTTCAAGAGAAGGTTCCTTTCTATTGACATCATTGAAATACTTGACAATCGAGTTTCGCTTGTTGTATTCCTCTGATATACTTTAATTCTTTTCAATGCAGAAAAGCTTCTTTCTACTGTTGCTGTTGTAGATGGTATCGTAGCAATGAGCTGGCAAAGTTTAAAAAATTCAGGCATAACTTCATAAAGTTCATTGTCTTGGAAGTGTTTTATTAGTTGTACAATACTTTTATTTCTAAAATCATCCGAAGAATACACAACTATCAATTCATTCTGCAGTCGAATTTTGTCAAAATGGCTTCCGTAAATTATGCTTAGAGACTCGAAAGGTTTCTTAGGAAAATATTTTGCGTATTGTTTAAAATTATGACTGTTTAATAGTTCTATAAAAACAAGATCTTCCAGAGATTTAAATCTGACTCTTAGTTGATTCACAACTGTTTGAATGATGTTATTATATAGATTTCTATAGTAATCACGATGTTTTTCTGATGAAAAATTTCCTTTAACATTGTCATATATTTTAGAGAAAAGATCTTGTTTTTCCTCAATCAATTTAGTAGTTTTTCTAACTTTCATTAGCACAATAAGTAATATCCAAACTTTTTGACTGAAAGACATTAAATAAAACATCAGTAAAGGAAAATATTTCACTAAATGCTTCGATTAGAAAAATAAATTTAAAATCACCTAATTTGTGCTTGAATCTAATTGCGGAATTGATAGTTATTCCATTCCATTTCTCTACATTATCAATTATTTCATCGAATAACTCAATCAATTAAAGATCGATTTTTTTTGGCAATATGAACTAAGCGAGAACTGTAATTCCATCTAGTTGGTGCGGTTTTTGGAAACCTTCTTTTAACTATATTATCAAGTGCACTTGTCCTTTTAGGTGATTTAGCGAAAAAACTTCCTAAACCACTTAAAACCGTGAAAAATAACTTACATTCCTTAATATTTCCACATGCTTGAGATAAAACTAAATTCAACACATGTGCACAACAATGTACAAAAACTGCAGATGGATACTTTTCCTTTACCTTACTTTGTAAACCATGAAGATGGCCTGTCATGGTAGCAGCTCCATCATAGGTTTGAGAAATTAATTTACTTTCACCTTTAATATTTTCTATGCAGCGAAAAACATGTTAAGCTAAAGCATCTGCCGAACGGTCAAGACTTACGTCTGTAAAACCAAGGAATCTTTCTACTATTTCGTTTTCTTTTGTAAGGTATCGTAAAACGGTAGATAACTGTGAAATATTTGATACGTCTGATGTCTCGTCTAAGAGAATTGCAATGAATTTCGCATCAGAAATTTCAGAATGGATTCCCTAAGAGAAGAATTACCATTCTGAATTGATTCAATTAAATCATTTTGAATTCTGTTCGAAACTCCAGAGAAAATTGTCGCTGTTGATAGGTGATTTGCTAATTTTTCATCATACCGGCTCATCAACTGCAGAAGTTCTACATAATTTCCACGATTATTTGATTCATTTGTTTCATTATGGCCCCTAAAAGATAATTCTTGACAGCCTAGGAATATGACAGTATCTATTAACCTGCGAAGAATTTCTCTATTTCTAGCAACCTTTTCATTGTGTTGTTGGACGTCAAATCTTTTTTGTTCATTCAACATAACATCCACACGTACATTACCGAATGATTTGAGGAATAAATATGACTTTATATGCCGCTGTGATCTTTCGTGCTTTTGCATGCTGATGTATAAATTATTTAAATCAGTGTATCCTCCCTCATTCCAAACAGATTTTTCTGATGAAAAAAATCAAACAAGGCCAACAAAAAAGCCTATTTAATTTTGAACTCCCAGTCAACCATTTCTTTTTCTCATAAAGACATTCTTGAAAATGTCTTACAAAATTCTTTCCTTTGGTTTTTAGGTCTGGTAATGGTGGAGTTA
>JABUQX010006071.1:27500-30000 GCA_015478945.1 Trachelipus rathkii
ATGAGTCACATCCCCAAAGAAGGCAGGGAAACGCATCAGATCCCCCCTCGAACAGGAGTTAGGGGGGAGGTGAATATTTTAGATGAAAATTATCGTATTTTTAATTATGGGAATTTTGCTGAAGTAAATAATTTGCATGCGTATACTAGTAGGTTTAATAATAATTATAATAATAATAATATGAATAATAATAGGTATGTTTGGTATTCTAATGGGTATAATAATAATAATAGGGAGGTAGCTTTGAGTAATTTTAAGAGTAACGGGCAAAGCGCTCTATGGCATGTACAAGGAGGTTATCCTCCTTCCAATAAAGCTCTGAGTATCCCGAATATTGATGAGAGTATCGATGTGACCCATACGATACCCACGTTGGCCTCTACCGACGCCCAAGATATGTTAACGACGGATGCTCCCACAGGAGAAAGTCCGGTCATAAATAATATGTCTGTATTAAATAATGTAAGAGATTGTAAACTTTATACTATTATGGATAAAATATCAAAAAGAGTCTTCATTTTAGATTGTGGTAGTGAGATCAATTTACTCCCTATGGAAGGAGAAAATAATATATCGATTATTGGTCAAATTAAAGCAGCCAATGATACCGTAATTGACGTATACTCACGCGAAATTGTTACAATTGATTTTGGTTTAAAGAGAACTTATGATGTAGAATTTTTAACAACTAAATTGCCAATTTGCATATTAGGAATGCCGTTTTTAAAAAAAATTTCGTTTAATATTAATTTTGAAACAGATATGTTAACTGATACTCAGAGCAAAGAATGTATAAATTTGTGTAATAAAACAATTTGTAGAGATAAGGCGTTTATTCATACTCTCTCTCAATTTTCTTCTTCTGTAGCTCATAATGAACTTTTTAGTGATATACCTATAGTTAATAATCTGGTAGTTGAATTTAAACATTTATTTATAAATGCATATTTACCGGAAAATTTTAAGGTTCGGGAAGAGCAGCTTAAAGCTTGGGATGATTTGTTCAGAGAATTTGGGGGAGGGGGGAACGCTGAGTCGAAACTTAAGAATAGAAATGGGGGGGGGGATACTTGTGCTTTACGTGGGGGAGAGGAGACGAGCATTCCAACTGCTATCTTGAAGGAATTAGCGTCACTTTTTCCTTATAAAACTAATATAAGCGGAGTTCCAATAAAAATGAAACCTCGTCGTATCCCTCATAAACTATTCGAACAAACAAAGAGGGAGCTATTAAATTTAGTAAAAGCGAAAGTTTTAAAGAGGGCACCATCGCAATGGAGTTTCCCCATCAGCGCGTTGGAAAAAAGTGGGGGAGGGGTACGAATCGTGTGTGATTTTAGAAAACTTAATTCTGTGGCGAAAAATGATGTATTTGCTATGCCGAATATAAATGATATATTTAGTGGGCTTCATGGGACAAAGGTATTAAGTAAGCTTGACGTCACGAACGCGTACTATTTACTGCCTTTAGCAGAAGCCGATCAACATTATTTTACTATTAGTACAATGATCGGAAATTTTTCTTTTAGACAATTACCGATGGGATTTAAAAATTCGAGTTCCTGTTTTATGAGATTTTTAACTATATTACTTCAAGGCATTCCCGGTGTACACGTGTATTTAGACGATATTTTGATAGGGACCAAAGATTTATCAGACCACGTGTTGGTACTTAAACAAGTATTTGAGAGATTAAATTATTTTAAAATTTGTTTAAATAAAAAAAATGCGAATTTGGGGTAAAAAGATTAAGTTATTTGGGTTTTGACTTGACGGAAGAAGGGCTTGCGCCATTATCTGAAAAAGTTAAGGAAATAATTAATGTTCCTCGCCCGGTAACCATAAAAGAAGTACGTTCGTTTGTTGGCCGAATTTCCTTTTACCGTCAAAATATACCGTGTTTTACAAATCTAACATTGCCTTTGTATAATTATTTAAAGGGAAAAAATAGCTCTAATAAAAAAAATCACGTGGTCTCCCGAGGCTGAGAAGTCTTTTGTAGATATAAAACAAGCGATTCGTCACGCCTCTCGGCTCAGGTTTCCAGCAGTTGATGCGCCTCTCAAAGTGTACATTTATGCAAATCATAAAGCTTTTAATACGGTAATTATGTCTGACGATGAGAATGGGACTCCTTTTGCTTTTTATAGTGGGTCTTTTAATACAACAGAAAAAAAATATTTGCCAGTAAATAAGCTATTATTAGGGTTAACAAAATTATTCAAGAAATATGGGGCAATTTTAGCGGGAAAGCCTGTACGCATCTGTACGTGCTCTCGTGCGTTTGTATATAAGATAAAGCATGCTAATGATGTACAAAATTATAATGCTAGGGAATTGAGGGAACTTGCTATTTTGAGTACTTTTAATATCACGATGGAGTTAATTACCGAAAATCAAAATGCGTTATTAAAATATTTACTTGCGAATAATATTGCCCGAGATGAGGATGAGGTAGGAGAAGATGCAGGTTCAAATAGTGTAGTCTGTGACTCCGCCC
>JABUQX010006071.1:35000-37748 GCA_015478945.1 Trachelipus rathkii
ATATATATATATATATATATATATATATATTAGAGATTATGTGGCACATCCATTTCAGGATGCATAGCATCCGCATCTGCATCCGCAACCAAATCTCTGGAAACATCCGCATCCGCATTCCACACTTCAACGACATCCGCATCCGCACTTTTTGTCATGAGGATGCGGATGTGACATATATTTACATATATATATATATATATATATATATATATATATATAGATTATAAATAAATGTAATGTATATAGTTATTTATATCAATATATATAGTTCCAGAAATATATATATAATATATATATATATATATATATATATATATATATATATATATATATATATAATATATATATATATATATATATATATATATATATATATATATATTATTATATAAATTTTACAGAAACGAGATTTATTACATCTAAATAAATATACATATATACATTACACATTATTTTTATATATATATATATATATATATATATATATATATATATATATATATATATATATATATATATATATATATATATATATATGTATATATATTAATATATATATATTTCTATATATATAAATATATATGTTAGAGATGTGAACATCCGCATCCGCATGACATCCGCATTAAAAATGACAACCGATCCGCAATCCGCAACCCAAACATCCGCATCCGCATTCCACACTTCAACGACATCCGCATCCGCACTTTTTGATGAGGAGATGGGGATATATATATATATATATATAACTATATAATATAATATATCATAAATAACATATGTATATATATATTATATATGATATATATTATATATAATAATATATATATATATATATATATTATATATATATATATCAAAAGTATGTATGACGATAGTGAAGCGTGTGTAAGAATAAATGGTGTCAATGGTGATTGGTTTAGGATTAATAGCGGAGTAAGATAGCCTGTGACTCATTCATTTTGTTATTCAATTTGTATATGGATGGGGTTATGAAAGAATTCGAGGTGGGGATGGCAGGTAATGGTGTTAGAATGGTGGAGAATGGAGATGAGTGGAGGGTGCCCTACCTATTATATGCGGATGATTTGGTTTTGTGTGGTGAATCTGAAGAGAGTTTGAGAGGATTGGTAGAGGGATTTGGCAGGGTGTGTAAAAGGAGGGGCTTGAAATTAAACGTGGATAAGAGTAAGGTTATGGTTGTGAGTGAGGACACTCCTCAGTGTGAAGTTATGTTAGATGGTGAGCAGCTGGAACAAGTGTCTGAGTTTAAATATTTAGGGTATATGTTGGATGAAGGGAACGGACGATGCAGAGTGTAGTAGGAAAGTTGTGAATGGCAGGAAGGTGGCTGGTGCAATTAAATCGTTGGTGAATGTAAAGGGACTAAGTCTTGAGTGTGCTAGGGTTTTACATGAGGGTATGTTGTTACCTGTGTTATTGTATAGTAGTGAGACAATGGTCTGGAATAAGAAGTATAGATCTAAAGTTCAATGTGTTCAGATGGACAATCTTAGGGGTGTGCTAGGTGTGAGAAGAATTAATAAAGTGAGGAATGAACGTATTAGAGAGTGGTGTGGTGTGAAGAAAGGGGTAAATGAGAGAATAAATGAAAGTATGTTGAGATGGTTTGGTCATATGGAAAGGATGAATGATAGTCGGTTGGTTAAGCGGATGTATAGTGGCGAGTGTGTTGGGAACCGACCGGCTGGGAGACCGAAGAAAAAGTGGATGAGTCAGTAAAGGAATGCCTGAAGGAGAGGAATGTGAGTTTGGTAGAGGCGAGAAGAAAGGTGTATAACAGGAGTGAATGGCGGGGGATTGTGAGGGGGTATGGTTGTGGCCCACCTGGGCCAAGGGATGAACCCTTACATTGACATATATTCTTTAGGGTATATGCTGGATGAAAAGGTTAGGGTGGACTTTTCTGACTGCGATGAGGTTCCCACTAATTAATGGTACTGAGGGGGCGGTAAGGCTGGGTTTTCTTTTCGACTTGTGTCATGTCTTTCCACCAGGTTTCATTTCATTCACGATACCCGTCGCGCCAACTCTTACTCCCATTCTTGGGAAAAAAAAAGAAAAAAAAGAAAAGAAAGAAAGAAAGAATATATAATATATATATATATATATATATATATATATATATATATATATATATATATATATATATATATATATATATATATATATATATATATATATATATTATATATATATATATATATATATATATATATATATTATATTTTTATATTTTTAGTAAATTTTTTTTTTTTTGCAGTTTCATATACTTCAATAAATAGTTTTTTTTTTTTTTATTTTGTTATTTATTTGTAATGAAAAGCAAATCATTAATGGAGACAATTAGCATAATTCTTGCCTCCAGTAGTGATGATGAAGATGTGACTGATAATGAATCAGTGACAGAAATAGAAAAATATCATAAAGAAAAGAGGTTAAGCGAGAAGGAAAACAGTATGAAGTGGTGGAAAGAAAAAGGAAAAGAATATCCAACTTTAGTGAAAATTGCTCGTATTTATCTTAGTTGCCCTCCGAGCAGTGTTGCAAGTGAACAATTATTTAGCTCAGCTGGTCTCATTTACGATGAGAAGCGTATGCGACTTCTGGGCGAGAAGGCAGAAAAACTTTTATTTTTGAAGCATAATTTACCTCATATAAATTTTGAGTATTAGAAATTATGACTTCAAAGTTAAAAGCATAATTTTTGTAAGCCACTTTCTGATG
>JABUQX010006072.1:0-15000 GCA_015478945.1 Trachelipus rathkii
TAACCGCTTAAACCAATACACTATCATCCATCCTTTTCCACATGACCAAACCCTCTCAAATGTACTTTTCATGTTATTCTCTTCCTTACCCTTTCTTTCACACCCACAACTCTCAAATACTTCGATTCCTCAGTTACCAGTCTTCTCACACCTAAGCACTCCCATAAGAATTGTCCATCTGAGCACATTGTACTTTAGATCTTTACTCATTATGTCAGACCATAGTCTCACTATTATACACTTAAACACAGGTAAACTAGATACCCTCATGTTAAGACCCTAACGCAATCCCCAGACTTAGTCACTTTACATCCACCTTCCTGGCATTCACAAACTTTATCACTACACTCTGCATCATCCGTTCCTTTCATCAACATATATCCTAAAATATATATATATTCACACTTGTTCTGTCCAGTTGCTCACCATCAATTTAACTTCACACCGACGGATCTTTCCCACTCAACAAATCATAAACCTTACGTCTATTAATTTACAGTTTACTTTCAAAAACCCTCCTTTTACACACACTGCCAAATCGTCTCTACCAATGCTCTCAAACTCTCTACAGATTCGCGCCACAAAACCAAATTTCATCCCCATATTTAATAGGTAGGGCATTCCTCCACTCTCTCCATTCATCCATCATTTCTAACCACCATCTCCTGCACCCCCACCTCTAATTTCTTTCATAACCCGATCCATATACAAATTGAATAAACTAAGGATACATAACACATCCCTGCCTACAATTCCACTATTAATAATTAAACCATTCATCACTTTTGACTACATTTATTTGTACACACCTTTTACTATCGTCATACATACTCTTTGCATTTCCATTTCAGAAGGCCTAACCCCAACACAAGCATATCGACTTCGCCTATTTAATCCTTATACGCCTGTGCAATCTATTAAAACACCAAATATAGTTTATTTCTTTCTCATTTTCTCAATACATTTTTTCAATGTGCAGATTTTTGATCCACACATCCTCTACCACTTCCTTCTAAATGCACCCTTGTTGCTTCACCAATCAATCTTCAGTCACTCGACGCATGCTCTATTTCGACCAAAATACCAACATATATCTCCCTACAACACCAATAAACTAATTCCCTATTAATTCCTACAGTTACCGCTTATCCCCATTACCCTTATATAAGGGTCCTATTACTGCTATCCTCCAATCCCTCGGAACCATATACTCCATAAACTCTGTTACAACCTTCTCCAAATCCAGATCACTCACCATCTCCCCTCCGTTCTTTATCATTTCTCACCAGTAATTTCATCGATACCTGCAGATTTTATCATTTTCAACTAATTTCCTCACTCTACCCATTACCTCTTCCTTTACTAATGACCTCATCCACCAAAATACTTATCTATTTCTTCTTGCAATCATCAAACCCACACGCATTCACGATTTCACCTCTCCATTGCTGCCAATATTATGCAGATTTTCGAAGTGTTCCTTCCACACACTCTTCAACATCCATTTCATCAAGTTACGAAAGGCACCATGCCTATTCATTATTCTAAGCCAGCGATTCCCAAATTCTCATTCTTAACCTTTTCGCGCTTCCTTTAAAAGAGTCCTATTCCCTTGTAAGTCCCCAATTCCATCCTCCTTTCCAACTGTTCATTTACCTTTTTTTTCCTACGTATGCAATTTTTTAGTATTCTTTTTTTCTCCTTATTACTACTTCCTAAACAATCTCCTTTTGACAACCCTATTATTGGCTTATTAACATTCAACCACGTTCTTTTTACTTTTTAACCGCTTTCATCATTCATTCCCTCTTCATTCCACCAGTCACTGGTTAACATACCCTTACTTCCTACTTTCAGTCACATTTCCACAGTATTCCGTTTATCCACTACTAAACACACCCGTCTCCTTCATTGCTTCCAATTTGTTCATGTTCAGCGTTGTTCACATCAACAAGCTCTCTTAAATACTGTTATTCCTTATTACTTGTTCTTCTTAACTTACTCACTCCTATTTTCTACCCACTCCTTTTCTTATCATCTTCCTCTTCATCCCAAGCCCCCATAACTTAATTTACCAATAAAAAACATAATGATCCGATAATCCCTCACTGATTAACCCCCTCCAACACATACTTCAACATCTTCAGCAACACCAAAATCAATCATACTTCTTCACTTCGATCAATCTTACCTACACCAACTCTAGTGATTCTTATGAGTACTTATGTGTTTAAAGGATGTATTAATTACACATACACCTCTCTCCTCACAGGCAAATCAATCACCTCCATACCATTCTCATTTTCTCCCGACACTCCCAAAGCCCTGTTTATTACCATCCCTTTTTTTGATTACCTATCCAACCATTTAGGTCGCCCAACACAATAAAATCTGAAGCTCCTACTCACCCATCCCAAACATCATTTCAGAGTTTATCCCAGAAACTCGCCCACTCTTCAACCCAACCCTCTGATGAAAACCATTAATGTCACAAGACACAACCATACACACATTGACCTTTTCAAACTTAAATTTAGCCATATTGAATTCTAGTTCTCAACAAACAAAATCTACCATATCTGTGTACCACAAGTCATTCACCAGGAATTGCAACTCCCTCTTCCGCCCCCTCTCATTCTTTTCCCCACACCAGCACATACAACATTTCTACACCACACCCACTCATTTCATTGTTCCTTAAAAGTCTTTGTTTCCCAATTACGGCGAGGCTCAATCAAATTTGCCCTTTCTAAAATACATCCATCACCTCTCTTCTTCTCAACATATATTTTTATATTGAGATTCCATGTACCCATACGATTTATACTACCTTCTTCGAGGCAGCATTGCCATTCCTGGCAAAAGATAAGTGGTAGTGGGCAGCCAACCCAACTACGACCGTCCCTTTATTCGCCTTCTACGACACGCAGAACATACGATGTGAGTTATTCTTTCTCCCCCACCACACACGGATATAAGGGAATAGGGATGTCTGTAAAGATGTTGTCTAGAAGAGGGGTTGTGGATATAAGATGTGGATAGATGTCTAAGATTGTTGTCTGGAGGATGAGAGTGGATATGAACGCAGAGGAGGGGTGAACCATTAGGCACTGGAATGTCATGGGAGACCCTACATACCATAAACCAAATGGAGGTAATTTCATCGCTGCGAGTATGGGCGCCTCTCTCTCCTAGGGTTGGGGTGGGTAAACATGCATTCGAAACAGAATAGCTAATTAGAAGAACATGATTTAAGGCGACAAAGAAATTCTTCCCCCCCCATCCCAACCCATAAGTGCAAAACCATCGCAGCCAAAAATCGACCTTAAGAGCACTCCCATACTGCACCATTCTTATAGCTTGAACCAAACACATTCCCATTCCTTCAGATTTTATTACCTACTCAATCCGCTCTTTCTTTGGTCTCCCAGCCAGTCTCTTCCCAACGCACTCACCTCCACTACCATACAACCTTTCCTAATGACCAAGCCTCTTTAATAATACACTCGGTTATTCCTTTCGTCAATGAACAGTCTAGAAATGTTTCATGCTTAACAGGCGTTAGAAAATGAAAAATACATCATACTATCAATTTCAGTGAAAGAAAAGTCTAGAAGTGTTTTCCTTGACAGGCGTAAAACAATGAAAGAATATCCTTCAACCCATGTCCTCCATGGTCTCTATGGATCTCTATACAGCTTAAAAGTAACAACACTTCTCTATTACTACGTCCATTTATTTTAATTAATTATTTATTTATTTAAAAACTTGGCACCTCAAGGGTACTGCCGTATTCTTGTAGAAATCTATATGTAGCTTAAACTGCAACCAGCAAAAGGAAATTGAAGGAAAAAAAAAAACGAAAGAAAAAAAAAAAGATTCCATGCTATTTTCTTAAGTCATTATTTAGGTTAGGAAAAAAAAAACCCTTTATTAAATAAAGTTCAACAATGATGGATAAATAAAAGTCTTATTCATTTCAATTTTTAATAATGTATTATTATTAGATTGACATATAAATAAATAAGGTTATTTTTAAGATTTATCTCTGTATTAGTGTCGAGTACTCTTTATGTATATATAATCTTAAATATTTAGAATGTCAAAAATTAAAAGATAGGTCTTATCTGTTATGAAATTCCTCAACACTTTTAATTGTAATGACAATATCATTTATTAATTTTACTAAATGTGAACATTGTTGAATATCTGTAGTCGTGCGAAGTTTGCTCGATGCCCATGATAACTTGCTAATTAAAATTTTGAAAGTATCTTCTATTTCCTTTAAATTACTAGAAACTGCAGAAAAATCGGATTCCAGGTTAAATTTTTGGGTTGATTTATCATTGGAGCAGGTGGAAGGGATATTTAATATGGCTTGACTTGGTCCTGCCTCATTAACAGATTCTATTAATTCATTTACTGACTGCGAGATAGGAGCTGCAAAGTCTGTGACCTCGTAACGCGTCGTAGGTTCACTCGTGTTTCTGTGTTGACTTTCTTCCACAGTCCTCCTGGCAGCATGTTCACTCACAGCTGAATTTAAAAGAATTGAAAATTAGTACTATATGCATGTTAAAATTTCAAATTTGTATTTTATTTGAGAGTAACCCAGGGAATGAATAACTATCACTTGGGAACAAATTTGTGTCGCCTGGATCCGAATACTTGTTTATGTATTTTGTTTTACTGAATACAAAAATCGTATTGGTTTGTGTCTGTTAGGTAATATTTTGACAATGTTCACGCGTAAACATGGCAAAAAAAATTTTTCTCGTGAAAAAAAAAACGGTTGGGTATACAAATATATGTTTTAAATATAAAATATGCGTATTGCCAAATATATATGGTCTGTGAAAATTTCATAGTGATAGAGCAAATAATGAAAAAGGTATCGCGGTTTTTCAAATGTTCTTTCTTAAAAAAAAAAAAACAATAATTTGCATATTTAATTTTCGTATCATGTGAATGAGACAAACTTGGATCTTACAGACAACATCGACAGCATAAATTTTTGGATTCAACAAAAAAAAAAAAAAAAGAAAAAAAAACGAGTAGTCTTATATACAAGTCACAAATTTTGTTCCCCAGTGTTATTATTATTATTGCATTGGGTAACAAAAAAAATTTTTATACTTTTATATAAGACTTGTTTCTCGTGCATTTTTTTTGATGCTCAATCCAAAAATTATATGTGTGTTTGTCTGTAAGGTTCAGTTGTGCAGCCATTCACATGAAGTTATTTAAAAAATATAATAATTGTTTTTCTTATCATTTCATTAATGAAAAACCGCGATATCTTTATTATCATTTGTGCTATCAATATGAAAATTTCAGAACATTTATATATTTGGGAAAGATACACACATTTTTAGATTATCTGTTTGTATATCCAACCGTTTTGTGTCTGTTCACTGGAAAAAGAATTTTTTTTTCATGTTTACCATGTGAATAGTGTCAAAACTCGCCCTAACAGGCAAAAACAAATACGATTTTTGAATTCAGCATAAAATACTTAAGAAAAGTATCGGATCATAGATAACAGAAAAAACTTAAAATTTGTTCCACAGTGAATTATCATTAAACAATTTAAATAATAAGGTAAATATACTTCTGTAAAATAAATTGTGTTAAAAGAAAATTTGAATAAGTACATAACAGAGGTCAAGACAAGATGGAAAAACAAAATTGTTGCCAGACTAGTACTTCAGTCAGCATCTCTATTTTAAGATTGGATAGTACAGCCGCTGGTAAGAATTATGCATGAAAAACATAAAATGTGGCCAGGTATTAGTATTCCCTTGGATAATTTGGCTTGATAAAAGAAAACTAGAGAGGTCTATACAGGACACTTGTATTAGTTCAAGTAGTATAGCTGTCTGATATATAATGGCAACAAAAGTTGATACTCAAAGAAAAGAATTTTATTTCTTAAAAACTTTCCTTATTAAGGAACTAATTTAAGAATTGAAATTCTAAACTTGAAAATAACCTTCAACTTTTCTTTGAAGTTTGTTGCCAAAAATTGCTGTTTTCCGTTTTCTCTGAAGCAAGAAGAATTTGAGTGCTTCGTCTGGGAAGATTAAACTAACCCTTAAAATATGAATAATACTCTACATCCAACCTTTATAACTTATTTTTGCGTTACTAAAGCGTTGCCTAAATATGGCGTACACTTTTAACATCCCAAAAATCCTATTTATTTTCCTTTATCTTCCTCCTTTCCTCAGAAACAGAAAAGTTAATAGAACATGATGAAAGTCCAAATGAAATGCAATCGCCCCTATCATCCCCTCATCCATAAATGAGAACCCATCGCGGTAAAAAAAAAAAAATTTACCCTAGGACATCACAAAACCTCGACGAACCTTCAATGTGGGGGTCATCCCCCTGGACCATACCCTCTCACATACCCCGCCATCACTCTCTATTATGCACCTTTCTTCTCGTGCAAACTACATTCGTCTCTTCAGATATTCCTTACTTGACTAAGTTCTCTTTTCTTCGTTCCTTTCGCCCCACTATACATGAGCTTAACTAACCGACTATCACCATCTTTCTATACTATAGAATTATACATAATAATACTCATTATTCTATAATTTAAGGGTAACTAAATACAATAAGACCGCTAACACTTTATATTTCCTCATTTTACCAATTCTTCTTGCATCAACACGACCTAGTAGTCCAATCCGAATATTGAATCTTGAAATTTTAAGTTAGTTTGCATGTTGAATTGCACTTGATTTACCCCTTCCCAGTGGTGTTTCCGCGGTGGCCTGCTTTTAATTGATTAACCTTGACTGCATACCGAGTGTTTGATTAAGCAGACAGGTTCCTTCTACTACTGCATAATACTGTTTGGGAAATACTCCCTACGACTGATTTTTTTTACGCGTTTCCCAGTCAAGGGTTTTCTCGTGTTGGCCGCGAGGATTCGTGGGCCAAGCTGCGAATGTTAAACCTATTTAGTCACTGGCGTCCTCTGTAATGGAGTCGCTGCCAGGCGGTGATTCGCTGTTTAATGAATTAGGACAATACAATCTCACGCATGTATGGCTTTCAATGAGTATGAGAGAGGACACCCATTCTGTTCGTTTTCGTTACTTCGGTAATCTCTACTATGCCATCACATATTTGTGGATTGAGCGCATCTCAACCATCCGACTCGAGTTCTTCCCTGACATATTTACCATTACTTTCCGGAATCGCCTTGCTCATATTTGATCCGATTCACCCGTTTTGAAGTTTAGTGACAAAATTCTTGCGTTCCTCCTGACACGGTATAGACACCTCTCTTTTTGCGTGCAGTGGTGGTCCCTGTGCACCTCGAAAAAAAAAAATTCCACACCACCACACATTAACACGGGTAACAAAAACCTAGCGCGCTCAAGACTTAGTCCCTTTGTATTAATTGAATCAGTCACCTCCCTTCACAACTTTCCTGATACACTGCATCGTCCGTTCACTTTTCATCCAACATATAGCCTAAATATTTAAACTCAGATACTGGTTTCAATTGCTCCCCATCTAACATAGATTTCACACAGCTGACTTTCCTCACTCACTACATACCTTCATTTCTCATCTACACGCATTTATTTCAAACTCTCCTTTTACACACCTGTCAACACCCTTCTACCAATCCTTTCAACTTCTTGAGATTCAACAACACAAAAAAACCCCAAATCTTCAAATCCAGTGTAAATAAGCAGGGCATTCCTCATCTCTTCATACTGCCGTCGTCTAACCACTCCCCTACCTCTAATTCTTTCATCATCTCATAACAATAAAATTACAATGAGACATAAGACATCCCTAACTCACTCCAACTATTAATATTAAACAATCACTATCGACTCATTTTATTTCTTGCTCACGCTCAACTATAGTCTACATACTTTGATTCATTCAAAAAACTTACACCAGTACATATATCACCTGACACTGCCACAACACGCCTTCCTATTAATCTGTCATACACCTCTTGTAAATCATAAAACCTAAATATCAATTAATTTCTCATCATTTCTCAATATTTGTTTTCAATGAGAAATGGGACGAATCCCTACACTTCTAATGCACTGTTCTCACAATCAATCTCTGCTACTATAATGACTCTTAAACTAAAATATCGGACATATATCTTCAATACTACTCAATAAAACTAATTCCCCTAATAGTTTCTAACAGTTTCCCTCATCCACCTTATATTATATAAAGGGTAACTATACTGGCTCTCACTAACAGTCTGACTACATCCTCTACAAACGCTTTGTTTACACAACTTCCAAATCCATCAATCACCATCTCGCTTCCATTCTTAATTATTTTCCCGTAATTCATCTATAGTTATCCTAAGATTTACACATTCTTCGATCTTTCTTCACTCTTCTTATTTCATCCCCAAAATAACATATTTCTTCTTACAACATCAAAACCACGTACATTCACTAATCACCTCTTCGTTAGTGCCAATGTTATGCAGAATTTTCGACGTGTTCCCCTCCACACACCTCATATATTCTATTTGAAAACCGGGTACATCCAGTAATTTATGGTCTTATTGCAGCTCCACCCTTTCGCAGTTTCGACTTTGGCACCATCATTTAAAAAAATTTTTTTTTTTTTGATTCGGCTTCAGCTCTTCCCAAAAGCTCGCACGTCTGCAACTTTGCTCTGCAGCCCTGTTGAAAATAACCTTTTTTTAAGTTGATAAATATTTCCCATGTTTTTTCAAGCGTTTTTTTTTTTAAGTTAATCACCTTTTTATACTTCTTAAGGCGAAAATTACATACAAGTATCACATATGGCCACAAATGATCATACAAATACATCATTCCCATAAAAAAGCTACAGTTTCATGACCATATACCTGTTTCTTTCATTCTTGACGATACTCCCTTGCGGATTTTTTTTATTATTCTTCGTTTATTAAGCAACGGTATATGAATAAGCTTATTATTTTGTGTAATTACTTAGAAGCCGTGAATGGCCAAATAATCTTAAACTGTCTTAATTAAAAAGAAAAAAAAAATAATAAATTTCCTTTAATATAGAATTCTGACCACTACATAAGCTCATGCAACCTGTATTGTATGAGCTTCTTACCTCCCGTTTAAAGATTCTCAAACCTTTCATTTTTGTTTTTAACTTCCTCAATCCTATTTTAATTTCCTTATTTGAAAAAGTATATAAGATTATTTAACTTTTAAAATCATGTCTATTTTTCTCTTTCCCCCCCCCCCCCTCCCGCGGTTCAAAAATCCCGTTCTATATAAATGATTTATTTTAACATTGATGTTAAAAATATTCCTTGAAAAAAACTTTACTGTATTAGCAAAGACATCAATATCCATAAAATTTGAAAACAAGAGTGTCTCGTGTATAATTTTCTGCTCATCGCACTGGAAAAACTACAAATCTAACATTAAATATATAACACAACTGTTTCATCTCCTCTTACATTAATATGCATACGATGTTATTCTTTCCAAAATGCCATGCTTGCTATTTCAGTATTTTTGACTTCACTCCTATCGTTACATTTCTTTTCTGAGCACTCCATATTATCCCTGATTCTTTGCTTCTTTATCCTCTCCAAAGTTTTTAAAATTTCATTTGAACATCATTTCTGTAACTACTATCAACAAGTAACCGATTACATATTTTCGCATTTTCAATAAAGCGCTTATTTAAAATTTTGAAATTAAAAGATTTCTCACATGTATTGTGGCTGCAATGGTGAAGCTTTGGTTAGTACAGGACTCGGGTCCTTATTGTCTTAAAATTTCTCTACTTTCACTGGAAATGGACTAGCCTAGGGTAAATTGCAGAGTGAGATGCTCGTCCTGCTGATTTTCTAAATTCTAAATAATACTCATTGTGGGGTAGGGGAGGTGTCTTGTATTCAGCTGTAAAACAAAGTTATTATTCACTCTACATAGGCAATTACAAACATGGTGACATGTAGTGACTGTCTAAGGATATGGTAGAAATGCATTTTGCACAATTCACGAGTAAAAGCGCTAATTAAATATGTCACCCTACAATAATAGTAATAATAATAATAATAATAATAATAATAATAATAATAATAATAATAATAATAATAATAATAATAATAATAATAATAATAATAATAATAATAATAATAAAAAATGAAAGAATATTGAATGATGAGAGAATAAAATATTTCATTTTTGAACTTTGAAAAGGAGAATGAGAATAAAATCGCTGTTAAGTAAGAATGTATCGAAAAATAGAACACGAGGGAACTAATAAACCTCTTCGTAAATTTCATTTTGAAATAGAACACAAAGGAACTATATATATATATATATATATATATATATATAACTGGGAAACCCCTGGTTTTAAGGAAATATTTTATATATATTGGACAAAAAAAAACGATATCCGGAATTCGTATGCAAGTGTGATATTATGACATAACGTTACATTGCCCTCGTTTTTTCGGTGCATAGAAAGCACGAAAAAGAAGTATCCACTCACTAATAGGATTATCAATTTGGGGACTAGTCTGGACTATGAACAAATTACGTAATCTATGCTAAGGAGATAACTTTTGTTTGTTTTGGTCTTTCCATAATCTATTAGCAAAGATTATACACTATGTTATTAGATTATGATCTTTCGTTGTAGGAAGATATACTACTTTCGTAGTTGTGTGAACTTTTCACCAAACCTTCGGTCCGTGATTTGGTATTCATACTAGTGCTTGTTATAAAGTTAAGTCAGTGTATTAGGTTAATATATGTATATAGTCCTAAAATTAGGGTTATTTTATAATTTGATGATTATTAACCCAAATTTTGCTTAGATCAAAGGCGCATCGTCTTGAGGTAGGCATATAAGAATTTATAGACCTGCTCTTTGCAAGTCCCCAGGAATAGTTAAACCCGGGCCTACAGATTTTAATAACCACTATGCGGGCCTATCAATATTATTATAGGCTAGGTTGTTTTTAAAGAGTTTAAAATGTAAGTTTAAGTGTTAGATGTAAACCCAAATCGGGAACTATTTCTATGGAGGTTTCTTTTGATGACCAGTGTTCGCGTAGTGCTTCGAGGTTAATCTCTCCAGTGATTTTGAGACCCACTCTAGGCAAAGCCATAATATTGTAGATTTAAATCTTTACAAGTTGAAGTTCTTTCAGTAGCTGATAATTATAACAAATAATACACTATAACACAGATAATATAACACTGATAATATAACATAATACACTATGATTATAATATGATAATTGTTTATATTAAGGGCCCCAACTCTGATTTTCAAAAATTTTTCAGAATATACTTAGGCCCTATATACTACAAATGCATTAAAATGAGGAATAAATGTAAACTACAGTAAGTCTATAAAATGCCTATATACGGAAGCAACCTAGCTTCCATTTTTAAATTTTATTTATAAGGTCGAGGGATATATCTTTAAACATTGGCAGCATAAAAAATATTTTTAAAACTTTTAATATTTAGATGCTAAAATTAATATGAAAGAAAAGTAAAATATATGGAAATAAATTCATAGAAAGAATATAAATATGAAAATATAATAAATAAATAAAATTATATAAAATGTATAAATACTAAATTTATACACATAATGAAATATAATAAATATGAAAACAAAATAAAAATTAAATAAAGTCAGTATAAATGCTAAATATATACATAAAGATAATGAAATAGGGGTAGTCTAACAGAAGGTCTTCACTGCTGATTTTTATAAAAATCACATCATAGAATTTACCAAAATAATAATAATGAATAAATAAAACCAGAAAGATGGATATCTTTAGGAGAAAGAGTTACTCTCTTTGGGATAATCTCATAGATATGTCTTTCTGGTTTTTTTTTAGTCTGTGCTGTAATTTTTATAAAAATTGGCAGAAAAGACCTTCTGCTAGACTTACCAAAATGGGTATTCAAGTAATAAAATGTAAATAAAAATTAATATATTGCACTGAGTATGCAAGAAGCTAAATATAAATAAGTATAGGTATGTTTGAAAAAATTTTATGGCCTTTTGTGATTAGGAATGTTCCTTGAATATATTTATTTTACACATCTACATGCACTTTCTTAAAATTCTTATTAAGTTGTATAAAAATTAAAAGTGAATATACAAATAATGAGATTTAGATTATAGTGAAATTATCTAGATTATATAATTATATATAGCTACCATATAGATTATATAGAAAATAACATATAAAAACATGATAAATAAAACAATAAAAAATAAGTATAAATACTAAATATATACACAGTGAAATATAATTAATATAAAAATAAAGTTAATAAATATAATGAGAAAAGTAATAAAAATAAGTAGCTAGAAATATAAAAAAATATTAATATAATAAAAATTGAAAATTAATATAATGAAATGAGTACATGTACTTTCTTAAAATTCCTATTAAATTGATAAAAAATAGAAAAAACAAATTAACAAATAATGAGATTATTTAGATTATAACAAGATTATATAGATTATATAATTATTTATTATTATTATTATTATTATTATATTATTATTATTATTTTTATTATTATTATCTCTTATTACAATTTTAATATTACTATCCCATTATTATCATCACTATTATTGTCATACTGTATATTACTTTTTTCTCTTCCCAACATTTTCCCCAAGATATATTTTACTTCTACGTTGTGAGGTTGAAAAAGCAATCTCCCAACAACCTCATTTAGATATTCTGCATGTGGTCTTTGGGAGTTCAATAGAGTTACTTCTAAGATTTTCATATTTCTGGGCAGATAACAAATGAAGTGTGTCAGGTCTTCTTTGACTCCACATTTGGCACAGTTGATTTCACCATTTTAGAAACTGTTTCTCCATTTTAGGTTTAAAGTCTTAGATCTGACCCTGAAAAGTATCACTGAGTAGGAGGAGTTATCATAATCTGGACTTTCTTCAATTCCCATTTTCTTTCTTTATTACATTTGTAGACTTTTTGTTTCCTATTTCTTCTTTCCATTGATGCAGGTCTCACAAACTTCTACCTTTTCTGTGATCTTTCTTGCTTAGCTTTTCTATTGCTACTATGTCAATCATAACTTTGTCCATAGAGCCAAGTGCAGTTTTTGACCAATTTTTTCCCTTAAATTTTTCAAGTATATAGGCCTATATGCTTTAAGACTTCATTCCTTAATTCTGATCTTGATTTTGTATATTTTAATCTGTTAGTTAATATTCTTGCCTGCATTGATGATGCCCCAATTTCTCCCCTCAGAGGTAATGAGTGTTTTAATTGTTAAAAAGTTGTCTGTTGTTTGGAAATATAATGATGCCTTGTCAGGTTAGTGATCTACATGCTCAATGAGGAAACATATTCATCAATTGATTCCACTTTCCCTATTAATGTGCATCAATCCATTGAAACCCACTGTTTAAAATGTACCGTATTTCTTCTGACTGAAGAAATTCATTAAGTTCATTGAGACCTGCCATGTATCTTTTTACACTTACCTCTCTTGGACACATTTTGCACAAATGCATTATACAGTTCCTTTTGTTAATTTCACACATTCTCCATATTTGATATTTCACAGGTACGGAAGAAATTTGAAGTTTTGTGTTTTGAGGGTATGTGCAAACACACACACACTGTGTACCATACAAACCAGATAACACACAATATGCAGGGTGAAGCGCTGCGAAAGAAGAAAATCCAACATGGGATTGCTTTTACTTTCTTTATACAATTCTTCAGGTTCATTAAAACTTGGTATTTTTGCATTACTATATTATTTTTTCTCTCATCATTTTTAACACTCATGCAGTCTTTTTTCCCTGCAAGACAACTTACTAGTTCTGATTTTATACTAATTTATACTTGCCAATTTGAAGATTACTAAAAAGTTAAGTTTTCATTCGTCCTCTATATCACAAGTAATTCCTTTTATTGTGTCATTAAAATCTCTTCACCAGACCTCAGATTTTGAGGCTGAAGAGGAAATTAAATCAGCTGTACAAACAATAAATTCGGAGTTAACTCGAAGATTTGATAATTTGGAAAGAAATTTCTTGTATTCCATTGCAACGTATCTAGTTGCTCGATATAAAGGGAAATTTTTTACAACTTATGTTTTTTGAAGGAAGCTCAGGAAGAAATAGCAAAACAATATAAGGAACTTTCTTCAGAATATGGAAAAGATATATCTATTAACAGACATCCTTAAAGAATTTAAACTGCAGAAATAAAGCAGTCTTCAACATCCAAGCCAAAAACTGTTTGAAACCATGAATGTTCATTTAACATCAAGTATTGATGATGATACAGAAATAGTGCTTAATGAAAGTGTTCTTGATGAAATAGCAAAATATCAAAAAAGAAAAAAGAAAAAAAGATCAATTCCGAAGATGATCCTCTAATGTGGTAGAGAAAGAGCGAACACAACTTCAAAGAGTTGAAGATGATGGCAATAAGTTATTTGTCATGTCATCTAGTAGTATACCAAGCGAACAACTTTTCAGCAGTGGTGGATTAATTTATGACAAGAAAAAAATGAGATTAACAGGATAAAATGCAGAAAAGTTATTCCTTAAATCCAACTTAATAATATAATTCTAATAATAATAATAGTTTTATTAAAGTTTAAATAAAGCTCATTCAGACTCACTTTGGAGGGGTGATTCGGGCCACCATTGTGGGGTAAATTGGGCCACCCATTTAAATTCCTCTTTTATGTATAAATTCAATTTTATATTTTAATTTTTACTTAAAATAGCAATTGTTTATTATATTGAAATTAGTAATAAGTAATTAAAATGTCAATAATGATACATAAAATAAGAATAAAAATGTGGTGGCCCAATTCATTCCTCTTGTGGGACAAATTTTGACACTTTTGGAATTCATATTTTCCATATAAATTTCATTTTTTATTTTAATTTTTACTTAATATAAGTAGCTGTTTATTATATTAAAATTAGTTATACGTA
>JABUQX010006072.1:20000-50000 GCA_015478945.1 Trachelipus rathkii
ACCGGTAGCTATATAATTTACTCATGGGTTAATATAATTTTCTACTCAAATGAGATGTGATTATTAAAAAGCTTTTAAATTTAAAGTACCGGTAGCTATATAATTTACTCATGGGTTAATATAATTTTCTACTCAAATGAGATGTGATTATTAAAAAGCTTTCATTGGATCAAAAGGTATTAGTGAAAATTTAAAGTACCGGTAGCTATATAATTTACTCATGGGTTAATATAATTTTCTACTCAAATGAGATGTGATTATTAAAAAGCTTTCATTGGATCAAAAGGTATTAGTGAAAATTTAAAGTACCGGTAGCTATATAATTTACTCATGGGTTAATATAATTTTCTACTCAAATGAGATGTGATTATTAAAAAGCTTTCATTGGATCAAAAGGTATTAGTGAAAATTTAAAGTACCGGTAGCTATATAATTTACTCATGGGTTAATATAATTTTCTACTCAAATGAGATGTGATTATTAAAAAGCTTTCATTGGATCAAAAGGTATTAGTGAAAATTTAAAGTACCGGTAGCTATATAATTTACTCATGGGTTAATATAATTTTCTACTCAAATGAGATGTGATTATTAAAAAGCTTTCATTGGATCAAAAAGTATTGGTGAAAATTTAAAGTACCGGTAGCTATATAATTTACTCATGGGTTAATATAATTTTCTACTCAAATGAGATGTGATTATTAAAAAGCTTTCATTGGATCAAAAAGGTATTAGTGAAAATTTAAAGTACCGGTAGCTATATAATTTACTCATGGGTTAATATAATTTTCTACTCAAATGAGATGTGATTATTAAAAAGCTTTCATTGGATCAAAAGGTATTAGTGAAAATTTAAAGTACCGGTAGCTATATAATTTACTCATGGGTTAATATAATTTTCTACTCAAATGAGATGTGATTATTAAAAAGCTTTCATTGGATCAAAAGGTATTAGTGAAAATTTAAAGTACCGGTAGCTATATAATTTACTCATTTTACTGTATCATCAGGGTTGGATGAGAAAAAGCTTTTGAACCATTTTACTAGTTTTTCCTGGGAGAAACCTAAAAAATAAAAATAGAGCATTTTTAGGAACTGTATTAAATGAATTAAATAATAGCACCTTAAGGAATAAAATACTGATATTTATGGTTGATAGGTTAATGAAATAGATAGACATTATACATTTCAGATTCAGCATTTGAAGCTAATCACAAATATTTATTGCAGCCATACTACAATTTAATATTTCTGTTGCCCAAATTTATCAACTTGAATAATATATTAACTCTGGCCCAATAGGTGTCAGGCCAAGAAATTCAATTTGGGTAAAATATTAACAAATATCATCTACTAAGGAGAGATGTAAAAAGTGTCTTCAATTCAGCCAAAGAAGATTTGATTGGTAAATATTCGTGATAAGTGCTCGAAATGAGTAAATTGACAAACCTAAGCAAACTGAAAATATCAGAATCACTTTCCCAATATAGAGAAGATGACAAACAGTTACGAGCCTTCACCATCTCAACTCTTTAGTATTCATTATCAAAATATATGATTAAGCCAAGGAAAAGTCAAAATAGTCAGTAATTGGCTAATACCATTATGATGATATTTTTTTTATATTATTGATTCTTTGGTATGACTTTATCAGGACGAATACTTTTAAAAGTTTAACCTTGATATTAGACAAAATGTATCAAAGAAGATTATCAGAACAGAATTGAGAGAAGACCTAATGAAGCTGCAACTTCACACTATTTACTGCAGCTTTTTGTAGGACCATAGAGAATATGAAGGCACGTTAAAATAAAGGAGATACTCTTTAACTGAAGAGAGATAAATACAAAGTGATGTTGGCACATATGAGATAGAGGAACACAATATCTAAAAAACAGCTTCTCAAAAATCCATGAAGCTATTCTAGCTGAAGTACTGGCCAGATACCATAAGGCATAAACATGTACGCGAATCGTAAAGATTAAAGAATTCTGCCTCATATGAGAATTATAGTCAGTAATTTTAATTGTTATTTAATTACCAATATTGTTTTGCTGTAAATGGATTAGTCCACTTTGTCAACAACCCTTTATCCATAATGGAAAAATCTACCCTCCCTTGCCCAACCCTGCATATGTAAATTATATTTATTTATTTACACGGCCAATATAGAATTTTTAATAATCATTAACTTACAATGATTTTTATATTTCAATGTAAAGTTTAAAAGTTAACAAGACAATCTTCAGGTTCGCATCCGGATAGAAGAATTCTTTTCTCTCTTTAAAATTTTTAATCGATAGATTTATGTTCACTGGCGTCGTCAAGGCGTCGTTTTTCATCCGCTCGACCGTTTCCATCATCAGTGACACTGGAAACGCAGTCCCAGAAAGCTGCATCTTTGCCAAGCTCTTAATCTAGGTGCCTTTTAGTAAGCGGGGTAAATTTCCTCAATGTTAAATATATATAATATATATATATATATATATAATATATATTATATATTATATATATATATATTATATATATATATAAATATTATATATAGTAATATCTTATATATAATATATATATATATATATATATATATATATATATATATATTTATATATATATTAATTTAGATTAACTTAATTTGGTAGCCCGCTTGCTTCCTTTCCTACGAGAAACGGGTGATTCCGAGATATTGTTGCCACCACAGTGTACTGACTCAAAGATCTGCTAAAGCAAGTGCAACGAAGTTGCGTCTGGTGTCCATTAACTCTGAGCAGTCTAGTAAAAGATGTTTTGATGTCATTTCTTAGGGAGGACACTTTGACATTGGAAGGGAGGAGCTTATGCATATATATATATATATATATATAGTATTATAAATATATATATATATATATATATATATATAATATATATATATATATAATAGTATATATATATATATATATAATATACTATATATAATAGTAATATATATAGTATATATATATATATATTATATTTCTCTTTCTTTCTCCCTCTTTCACCTTCCTCTTTGCCCAAGATTGGGGGTAGGTGCTGTACAAGCATCGGAAAGAAAAAGGCAGTAGGAGAACATGACAAACGTCGAAAAGAAAGCCCAGCCTTACCGCCCCCTCATTACCCCATTAAATAGTGAGAGCTCGTCACAGACAGAAAATCCACCCTAGAGCATCATAGGAGACCGCGACGGGCCCTCACTTTGGTAAATCGTCAATGTAGGGGTTCATCCCCTGGCCCAGGTGGGCCACAACATGCCCCCATAACAAAACCCCCGCCATTCTCTCCTATCATGCACCTTTATTCTTGCCGCCTCTGCCAAAACTCACATTCCTCCTTAAGACATTCGTTCACCGACTCGATCCACTTCCTCTTCGGTCTCCAACCGGTGGTACCCAAACACCACTCACCACTATACATCGCTTAACCAACCGACTATCATTCATCCTGTTCCACATGACCAAAACCATCTCACATACTTTCATTTATTCTCTCTCAATTACCACTTTCTTCACACCACACCACTCTCTAATACTCATTCCTCTCTTTATCAATTCTTCTCACACTAGCACACCCCTAAGATGTCCATCTGAACAAATTGAACTTTAGATCTATACTTCTTATCCAGACCATAGTCTCCACTACCATACAATAACCCAGGTAACAACATACCCTCATGTAAGGACCCTAGCAACACTCAAGACTTAGTCCCTTTGCATTCACCAACGATTAAATTGCACCAACCAGCCACCCTGCCATTCACAACTTTCCTACTACACTCTGCATCGTCCGTTCCCTCTCATCCAACATATACCCTACTTATTTAAACTTAGACACTTGTTTCAGAGCGCTCACCATCTAACATAACTTCCACACTGAGGAGTGTCCTCACTTCACAACCATAACCTTACTCTTATCCACGTTTACTTTCAAGCCCCTTCCTTTACCACACCCTGCCAAATCTCTCTACCAATCCTCTCAAACTCTCTTCTCAGATTCGCCACACAGAGAACCAATCATCCGCATATAATAGGTAGGGCACCCTCCACTCATTTCTCCATTCTCCACATTCTAACACCATTTCCTGCCCTCCCCACCTCTAATTCTTTCATTAACCCCATCCATATACAATGTGAATAACCAAGGATAACACAACCCTGGCTTACTCCGCTATTAATCCTAAAACCAATCACTTTTGACACCATTTTATTCTTACAACGCTTCACTATCGTCATACATACTTTTGAATTCCATTCAGAAGGCCTACCACCAACACCATATTATCACTAACACCTGCCCATAACGCTTTCCTATTAACTCTATCATACGGCCTGTTGCAAATCCATAAAACCTAAATTACAATTTATTATTCTTCTCCCTCATTTTTCTCAATCATTTGTTTCAATGTAAAGATTTGATCCACCATCCATATCCTCTACCACTCCTAAAACGCACCTTGTGTTCTTCACCAAATCAGTCCTTCAGTCACTCGACGCACTCTTTCGGACCAAATACCAGCATATACCTTCCCTACAACACTCAGTAACTTATTCCCTATAATTTCTACAGTTCCCCTTTTCTCCCTTACCCTTATATAAGGGTACTATTACCTAACCTATTAACATATATATATATATATTTATATATATATATTATTATATTATTAAAATAAATAAAATAATCTATATATATCTATATATATTATAGATATATATATAAATTATATTATATATACAATATATATTCTACTAAATATAAATAATATATATATATATATATATATATATATATATATATATATATATATAACTCTTACTCTGTTGCCCCTAACTTTCCTCCTATAAGAAGCGGGCAGTCTCGAGATATTTTGCCACCCCTGTAGGCTGGGCCCAGAGAGTGTATCAGAGTTGCGTCTAATGTCGTTAAGTTTGAGCAGTCTAATAAGAGACGTTTTGTGTCATCATTTGTCTGGGAGTGACATCTTTGACAGTAATTTTAAGTTTGCTTTCTTGAAGGGAAGGATGGTGCCCAGAACGGAGATGGAGCAGCATTACTCGTTAGTTGGTGGTGGATAGGTGTGGTTGGAACTTGGAAGGCAGCCCAATATTATCCTGAGAGGTTCATTTTGTACAGTTTCTAATTTCTGAGTATTGGATTGTGATATTGAGGGTGCCCAGGCAGGTGATGCCTAGTTTAAAAAGGGACGGAGATATTGTCTGTATACTATTGTGAGGGGTCTCTTTATGTTGGTCAAAGCATTTTCCAGTTAATGTTTTCAGAGCATTTAATTTGTGTGGCTCTAGAAGTAATATTGTTGATGTGGGGGGGGGGGTGAATTCATGTGTGTACCAAAAGTCAAACATAGGATGGTGTGAGTTATTTGTTGAGAGAGGGAGAGTATTGTTTGATAGAAAAACTGATGGGTGAATGTTTGATTCTCTTCTGTCTGGGGTATGTAATGTAATTGAGGATTTTTGAGGTGATGCAGTTATTCTGTTTGTTGTTAAGTCACTGTTCTAGTTGGTTTATATATTGTTGTAGTTCTCTGCTTGCTGTATTTATACAGCAAGCTGTGTTTTGAGCTGTGGTTAGCTCAATTCTTTTGAAAGTTTTATTTTGTAAATAAAATTTTGTATAATTTTATTATAAAATATTTGCTTTAACAAATATCCTGTCAATTATTTATATCTAAATAAGGCTTTACATTTTTCATGCGAGTAGTACAAATTTTCACCCTTGTTTGTAGATAGATTGGTACAGCAACACAACTTATTAACTTCAGGGTAGAATACTTCAGTTTTGCATCTTGTACAGACTTTGTTGACAAACGACTTTGTTTTTTGTTTTTTAATTTAAGAGATTGATGTGCTTTTAATTTAGTGTATGCACAAACGAGAAAGAAATATTTGTACAGCTTTTTCAAAATCCAATTCATTTAGCTTTGCTTTTTTTTTATACCTCACTGTTTGTCTGCAAATATCATGCTGAATTTTAACAAAAGAAATTCTTTAACATAACTTACTGTTTAATATCGTAACTTTAATTAGATACGGTAATTGTAATTTTGGTACAGTACAATAACTAGCATTTCTGAAAATAAATTACTAATTTATAATGACACTAAATATAGGTAGAGCTAAGTTTTTGAAAACTACATAGTGTTAATGTATATGAAACAATGGCAGATTATGTACTTATTTTTTTTATTTTTTTTTTGTCTGTTTGCAGTTCTTTTTACATTGTATATAAGATTTCGGCAAATAGCAGAATTCTATCGCAATCATTCATCATCTTCGTCCATTGTACGCCTAAATAAAGCGGCTTTTATTGTGGGCTCACTTTCAGCACTTGGGATATCTCTTGTGGCAAATTTCCAGGAAACTAGTGTGCTTTCGGTTCACATATGTGGAGCATTATTGGCATTTGGAGGTGGTGTTGCATACCTATGGTTACAGGTAATTAGTTTGTATTATTATGTTTTATTATGTTTTATTATCTTTATATATATATATATATATATATATATATATATATATAATATATATAATATTATTTTTATTTCTATATATAATAGTTATATATATAGATTTATATATATATTATTATATATACGGTTATATATATATATTATATATATATATATATATATTATATATATATATATTATATATATAGTATATATATATATATATATATATATATATATTATATATATATATATATATATATATTATATATATATATATATATATATATTTCTTTCTTTCTCCTCCCCTTTGGAACTCCAGATTGCGCAACTTACACTGGAAACACTATAGTTAAGTAGAAAAACATGACGTAGTTGCAACAGGCGTATGATAGGATTAATAGGGAAGCTCTATGGCAGGTGTTAGTGATATATGATGTTGGTGGTAGGCTTCTGAATGGAATCAAAAGTATGTATGACGATAGTGAATCGTGTGTAAGAATAAATGGAGTTGAAAGTAATTTGTTTATTATTATTAATAGCAGAGTGAGGCAGTCATGTGTTATGTCTCCTTGGCTATTTAATTTGTATATGGATGGGGTTATGAAAGAATTAGAGGTAGGGGTGGCAGGGGTTAGCGTTAGAATGATGGAGAATGGAAGAGAGTGGAGGGTGCCCTACTTATTATATGCAGATGATTTAGTTTTGTGTGGCTAATCTGAAGAGAGTTTGAGATGATTGGTAGAGGGGTTTCGCAGGGTGTGTAAAAGGAAGGGTTTGAAAGTAAATGTAGATAATAGTAAGGTTAAGATAGTGAGTCCGCGGTGTGAATTTATGTTAGATGGTGAGGAGCTGGAACAAGTGTCTGAGTTTAAATATTTAGGATATTAAAAGATAAACATGAATTATTTAGGATATATGTTGGATGAAAAGGGAATGGGTGATGCAGAGTGTAGTAGGAAAGTTTGGAATGGTAGGAAGGTGGCTGGTTCAGTTAAATCTTTGGGGGATGAAAAGGGACTACGTCTCAAGTGGGCTAGGGTTTTGCATGAGGATATGTTGTTATCTGTGTTAATGTATAGTAGTGAAACTGGTTTGGATAAGAGGTATAGATCTAAGGCACAATGTGTTCAGATGAACTATCGTAGGGGCGTGTTAGGTGGCAGAAGAATTTATAAAATGTTTGAATGAACACCGAGATGGTTTGGCCATGGAAGGGATGTATGATAGACGGTTGGTTAAGCGGATGTATAGTACTGAGTATTCTGGGAATCGACCGGCTGGGAGACAGAAGAAAAGTGGATTGAGTCAGTAAACGAGTGTCTGAAGGAGAAAAATGTGAGTTTGGCAGAGGCGAGAATAAAGGTGTATAATAGGAGAGAATGAGCGGGGTTTTTGTGATGGGGTATGGTTGTGGCCCACCTGGGCCAAGGATAAACCCCTCATTTGGCGATTTACCTTAGTCGGGGTTCCGTTCGCGGTATCGTTGAAAAGAACTCCTTAGTGTGGATTTTCTGATTTGCGACGAGTTCTTACTAATTATTGGTACAAAGGGTGCTGTTAAGGCTGGCGCTTTCTTTTCGGGACTTTGTTATATTCTTTCTTACTGCTTTTCTTTTCCGATGCATGTACGCAACTTACCCCCCAGTCTTGGGAGAAAAAGGTAGGATAGAATAATATATATATATATTATATTATATATATATATATATTATATTATATATAATATTATATATATATATATATATATATATATATATATATATAGTATATATATATATATAAATATATTATATATATATATATATAACTAAAAGGCATTGTGTTTCTTACCAAAACTCATCCTCTTGTTAAATATATTGGATGGCTCAATTTATCGAATGTTTGGCCAGTCCCTCCAACCAATTTGTTTTGTTCCTCGGAAGTCAATCACTGCTATCATTGCAAAGGCTCATATAATGGTAAGGGAAAACTTGTGTGTTTTTACATATTAATTTCAATTATATTTTTCGATTTTTAATACAAAGCTTGAATTCACGTTAATTTTTTTCCTTTTTGATTATATATATTATTATATATATATATATATATATTATAATATATATATTATATATATATATAATATATATATAATATAATATATATTATATATTATATATATATAATATATAATATATATATATTATATATATGATTTTTTTAACTAATTTTGCGTCGAACCTCTACCCATGAATTTTGGCGGGGTTTCCATTACCTATCGCCAGTAGGTTCTTATTTCCAGGAAAAAATTTCAATTATATGGTATTCCCTAACCCAAGTGGGGAATTTAGAGTTGCGCAGATTTATTATTTTTAATATATATATATATATATATATATAATTCATATATTTGTAAATAAATAAATTTTTATAAATTTAATTTTTATTTATAAAATAAAATATATTAATTTTTTTAATATATATAATATTTATATATATTATATATATATATAATATATTTATATATAATATTTATTACTTGGAGATCCCGATGACCCAAATATTGAAGTGAAAGCAATGAAGAGGCAACATATAGTATTAATCAAGTAATTAGTGACTAGAAAAATTATCCTTCTACTAAATATCAGTTTGGAAGTAGAATATGCCGCCCTGCTAGATCTCAGAGTGGAAAAAAGTCAGATTTTCCAATTGATATTAACTCTATTTTTCCTTTGATTAGGAACTTGACAACGAATTTAAATAAGTTAAGTACTATTATTAATACGCTAAATACATATGTATGTAAATAAGATTGAAAAGAGGTTGGATATCTTTCAAGATCGCTTAAAAGAATTAGAAACTAAAAAATAGTGATTTTAATAAGAGACTTTGTGAAGTGGAAAATAAGATAATCATAGTTGGAACGAAGGAACGAAGGAATATTACCAAGTCATAACTAAAAGGATAAAATTTGCTGTTTTTAATGTGTTTGGTTACGCTCCTTGCACAAAATTGAAAAAAATTTGTCTTTCAGTCTTTCAGTATTCCGTTGAAAGAAATGTACGTCCAATCTTTCAACATAAATTGAAGGAGAACTGGTTTGTGATCGGTCTTTTAAGGTTGAATCTTTTAACATAAATTCAAGAGTTTATTATTTGGGAAATAAAATATCTATGTGCATGCTTTGTACTATATACTTTATAAACACCATATAAAGTACTGGTATAAAATAAAAAAAGACAAGAGTGAAACGTTTCCTGTTTAGCTTAGTTATTCTCTTGTTCATTCTTTATATGCGTAAAGCAAAAATTTAAGGTGCAAACTTGTGCGTATTTATTTTTACGTTTTGAAACCTATATGTCTTAACTCACTTTTCTTACTAAAAAACCAAAATTTAAATAAAACTTATATAATAGGAATTAACGTACATTTAAGAAGTGTAAAGTTTAAAAGTTCGTTTAAGAATATATATCTTTTTATATGTAAAATAAGTATAAGCGACTTTTATATATTTGTAAATATAGGAGATTTTAAAGAATTTTAAAGATTAAATAAAGTTTTTTTAATGGATAAAATTTTTAACGTGTGTAAATTTTAAAGAGGAAAGAAAAGGGAGGGAGTAGGGGGGAGGAGGAGGGGGAAGGGGGGTGGGAAGAAATATAAATTGATAGTGTAGGTTATAACCTTTTATATTTTTACTGTATATTGTCATTTTAACCTTTTTTTTATTGGAAGTGATTTTAAGGAGTTTTTAAGTAATTAACCTTTTATTGTGTCTTATATTATTTTAACGTATTTTGTTGTTGATATTGTGGGTTGGTGAGCGGGGTGGTAGCCCTTGGTGTTGGGAATTACCAAGGGTGGGGGTTCCCATAAAGCGTACAGCCTGAGTGAGTTATCTATAGAAATAGGGAAAGATGGGGAGGAGAGTGGTAATCAGGGTGGGGTGTATGAATGTGAGAGGGGTAAACGAGGATTTGAAGAGGGAGGAAGTAGGGTTGATGTTTGAGGAAAAAAGGTTGGATGTGCTAGGGATAACAGAAACGAAGTTGAAAGGAAAGAGGGAGATGAATTTTGGAGAATACAAGGGTATGATTTCGGGGGTGAACGAGAGAGTGAGGGCGAGGGAGGGGGTGGGAATAGTTATGAGGAAAGAGATGTGGGATAAGGTGAGACTGTGTAACCAGGTGAGTTCTAGGATTATGTGGGTAAAAGTGAAATTCGGGGGGGAAATGTGGGTTTTTGTATGTGCGTACGCACCAGTGAATGGAGCGAGAGAGGAGGAGAGAAGAAAGATTTTGGCGAGGAGCTGACATGAGTGTTGGGAAAGTTTTGGGGTAAATGAAAAAATTTGTCTATTGGGAGATTGGAATGCAGGAGTGGGAAAAGGGTGGGAGGTGGAGAAATAATAGGACCTTTTGGGGTAGGGGAAGGAATGCTAAGGAAGAAGTCTGATAGAGTTGTGTGTCGAAAGAAGAATGATAGTTGGGAATACTTGGTTCAAAAAAAGTGAGAATTCATAAAGTATACATGGAAGAGGTGAGATAACGGGGGGAAGGCGATACTAGATTATGTGTGTAAATGGGAAGGATAGAGATAGATTATTAGATGTAAATGTATTTAGAAGGGGAGGGGCGGGGGGGGATATCGGATCACTATTTGGTGGTCGGATAAGGGATGGAGGAGAGGTGATGGTTAGGGAGAGCGGAAGAAAAGAGGAGAGTGCAAGTGATAAAGTGGAAAACATTGGGGAGGATAGTGTGTGGGAGGAGTTTAGGAGAGGTATAGGAGGACAGGTGGAGGAAAACGTGAGAGGGACGGAATTCGGGAGTGGAGGGGAGTGCGAAGAGATTTTAGAGAGCAATATGTTGAAGAGGCTAGAAGGTACTGTGGAGTTAAAAAGGTGTGGGTGCAAGCAGAAGGAAAGGGACTGAATGGTGGAGTGAGGAGGTGAGTGAGGTGGTAAAAAAGGAAAAAGGAGGCTTATGTGAATTGGTTGGGAAGTAGGAGAGAAGATAGTTGGGAGGAATATAGAAGGATTAGAGTGGAAGCAAAGAGGGCGTTGGAGAGGACGAAGAGAAGAGCAGAGCAAAAGGGGAATGGTGTAGAAGAGTGACGGAAAATTTGAATCGGGGAGTAAGATGTTTTGGAAAGAAGTTAATAAAAAAAAGGAAGAAGAAAGGAGGGGTTGGGGAGAGGATTAAGGGAGAGATGGGGAGTGGATAGGCGGGGGGAAGAGGTGGGGGGAGTACTTTAGTGGGACTTATTTGAATGAAAGGGGTTCTACAGTTGAGGAAGAAATGAAAGAGGTGAGGATGGGAAATGAAGTTGGGGAAGGAGGGGGAGGATGAAATACAAATGGAGGAAATTAATTAGGGCCGTGAATAAAGGAAAAAAGGGAAGTCCGCAAGGTCTGGATGGTGTGAGAATGGAAATGGTGCTGCAGAAAGGAGGTAGAGGGGTGGAGGAATGGCTGTATAGATTGTATAACATATGTTGGAAGGAGTGGTGAGTACCACAGGATTGGTGAAGGATGGTTGTTTGGTTCCCCTGCATAAGGGGAAAGGGGATAGGATGGAATGTGGAAATTATAGAGGTATATGTCAATTTTAAGTATGGATAGGGGAAAGTGTTACGCGAAGATACTGATTGAGAGGAGTAAGAGGGATTTAACGGAGGGAGAAATGGGGGAAGAACAAGAGGGGATTTAGAGGGAAGAGGGTTGTGTGGATACAAGTAGTTTACATTAAAAATGCTTGTGGAGAAAAGTATAGAGAGGAAAGAGGGAAAGTGTATGGGTGTTTTTTTAGATTTTATTTTATTCATATGATAGAGTGAATAGGTGTGAATTATTGGAGGTGTTTGGAGGAAAATCGGGTGGAGGGCATTAGGAGAAAGGTATTTAAGTCTTTTTATAGGAATAGTAGAATGCGTGTGAGAGTGTTAGGAGGGGAGATTGAGATGTTTGGGGTGGTGAGAGGATTGAGGCATGGGTGTGTAATGTCGCCGTGGCTATTCAATTTGTTTAGGGGAGTGTTTTTTGCAGAGGGAAATGGTGAGGGAGGGGAGAGGGGTTGGGTGGAATTGATGAATGGGAATGATAGGAAGGGAAGTGAACATGATACTGTTTGCGGATGATACGGCCTAGTGGCGAAGAGCGCGGAAGGGCTGAGGTATTTGGTGAGGGAGGTTTGCAGAGAATGTGTGGGACCCAAAAGGGGCTAAAAATTAAATCCAGGTAAGAAGTAACAGTATTAGTGTGAGGAGGAGGGTGTTTAGAGGTATAGAGATAGGGGCTGTTAGTATTGAAGAATAAGGTTTTAGATATTTAGGTGGAGATTGGGTAAGGGGGGAGGGAGAAGAGGGAGATAGAGCATAGAATAGGTGAAGGAATGAGAGCTTTGAGTGCAGTCTGAGAGAAAATATGGAAAGGGGAGGGATCTATCACAAGAAGTCAAGATAAGTATGTTTCGAGAAAAATCTGGTGTACCAGCGTATTGTACGGGTGTGAAACGTGGGGGTTGATTGCCAGTCCAGGAAAAAGTTGGAAGTATTTGGAGATGAAGGGTGAGAGCGGTTGTGGGGTCAGCTAGAAGGGGAGAGGATTAGGGAAGGGTGGTTGAGGGAGAGATGTGATTGGAGGAATGGGTGGTGGGAAGAGGGGAGAAGGGAATGTTAAGATAGTATGGGCATCTAGTGAGAATGGAGGAACAGAGAGTGGTTAAAAGAGTTTGGGAGGCGGAGGGGATAGGAAGGAAAGGAAGGGGGAGACCAAGAAGTAGGTGGATGGATGGAATAAAGGAGATGTTGGGGGAGGGAGGGATGGGGGAGAGGAAGAGGGTAGGGTTTTGGCGAGGGATAGAGTGGGGTGGAGGAGGTGGGGGGAGGGCGAGATGAGAGGGGGGGTATGTGAATGAGTGGAGGCTGTACGCACACTACCCCTCAGCGGGGACAAAGGTGATTGTTTATATTAATAATAATAATAATTAATAATATATATATATATATATATATATACGCGTATATATATATATATAATATATATATAATATATATATATATATTATATATTATATATATATTATATATATATATATATATATATATATTATCATATATAGATATATATAATTATAATAATATATATATATATATATTATATATTACGGTATATATATTTATTTATTGCCCCTGAGTCTCTCTTCTCCCTTATTTGGGGGTTCCATGTCAATCTCCAGAACAGCAACCTCCATCGCGTCGGAGGTACAGCCTCTCAGGGAGGAAATCTGGTAGTGTGTTCTGTAGGTGAGTGAGTCTGGGGCACCTTAGAAAGGAGATGGCATCGACTGTTTCAGCCTCAATTAGGTATCTGCGACAGAGTGGAGAAGTAGCGTCTTTGAGAGTAGAAAACCTGTGTCTATTACTCCCGGAGACAATGGTGATGCCCGGATATTAGTCTAGAGAATGTGATTTGCATCATTCGCGGGAGTGTATTTTGTGTTGCCGATACTTCAAGGAGGCGGGGGTTCATGAGGTGATTTGGTGGGCGATTATTGAGGTATTGCTGTATAAAGAGTATGTGAATATGCTTTGAGAGATGTTTATTTGGAGGAGGGGGAATGGTCTGTAGAGTTTGCCGTTAGGTTAAGAGGGCGCGGAAGAAGAGAGGGGATTTTAAACTATTTATAGTGTGATCTTGTAGGGGCCAGGTATGTGGCAATGGGTTGTGTCGGGTCGAGAGCTTGCGGAAAAATTGTTGTCCTAGGGCATGTCCAAATGATCTTTGAATAGGTTAGAAATTTTTGTTTCCTGTTTCCTGGTGTAGATGTTGATTGAGGTGGTTTTTAGACTGCCCGTGATTGTTCGAAGGGCAGTATTTTTTATTCTTTGTATTTTGATTATATTGGTAGATGTGATTTGAGGGTATCAGACTGTTCATCCATAGTTGATTGTAGTTCTTGAGAATTGTTTTGTATTTAGTTATCAGTGTGGTTGTTTTATTGCTGAAACTGTGTTGAGATAGAATTTGTAGGACATTTAATTTTCCGTTTAATGTGCTTGTAATGTTTTGAATGTGGGGTGTAAATGTGAAGTGGGTGTCAAAGGAGCTGATTGTTGAAGAACAAGATGTATCTAGAAGTGGTAAAGGATGTGTAAATCAAATTTTTACATTGAAGCAAATAATTGTGAAAATGAAAACGAAGAAATTGTATTTAGATTTTATGGACTTGCAACAGTCGTATGATAAGATTAATAAGGAAGCTCTGTGGCAGGTGCTTATGATATATTGCGTTGGTGGTAGGCATCTGAATGGAATCAAATGTATGCATGTTGATAGTGAAGCGTGGCTAAGAATAAATGGAGTTTGGTGTGAATAATTTAATATTAATAGTGGTGTGTGGCAGGGTTGTGTAATGTCTCTATGGCTATTTCATTTGAATATGGATGAGAGTGATAAAAGAATTAAAGATAGAGGTGTGTTAGACTGATCGAAAGTGGTAGAGAGTGGAGGGTGCTCTGCTTTATTATACGCAGATGGTTTGGTTTTGTGTGGCGAATCTAAAGAAAGTTTGAGGGACTTGGTAGAAGGGTTTGACAGGAAATGCAAAAGGAGGGGTTTGAAAATAAATGTAGATAAAGTAAGGTGATGCAGTGGGTTAGGAGAGTCAGCTGTGTGAAATCATGTTGGATAGTGAGTAACTGTAACAAGTATCTGAATTTAAATATTTAAGCTATATGTTGGATGAAAATGGAACGGATGATGCAGAGTGTAGTAGGAAAGTTGTGAATGGTATTAAGAGGGCTGGTGCTATTAAATCCTTAGTGAATGCAATGGGACTGAGTCTTGAATTCGCTAGGATTCGGCATGAGGGAATGTTAATACCGGTGTTAATGCATAGTTAGTGAAACTATAGTTTGGAACAAGAGGTATAGATCTAAGGTGCAGTTCATGTTCAGGTGAGGCTAATCTTAGGGAATGTGGTGTAGATGGCTTAGAAGAATTGATAAAGTTAAGAATAAACTATGTTAGGGATTGATGTGGTGTTAAGAAAGGCGGTGAATGAGAGAATATAATTTAAAGGGTATTCAAGATTGTTTGGTCATATGGAAAGGACAGATGAGAGTCGGTTGGCTAAGCCGATGTGTGGCGTTGGAGTGTGTTTAAAATTGACCGGCTGGGAGACAGAAGAAAAAGTGGATTGAGTAAGTAAAGGTGTCTAAGGAAAGGAATGCGAGTTTGGCAGAGGAAAGATGAATGGCAGGGTTTTGGGAGGGGTCATGGTTGTGGGACTGCTTTAAGGGGAATGAAACCTTGCATGACGATATATTCACAGTGGTCCGACACTTTATTTTGAAACCCTAGGATTGATGTTTTTAACTGTGGGCTGATTCGCAATGAAGGCATGGAGGCGGCTATTCCTTTCGACTTAGGTCATGTTGATGTACTTTAAGTATTATATTTTCGTTAAACAAAAAAAAAAATATATATATATATATATATATATATATATATATATATATATATATATATATATATATATATATATAATATATATATCATTTATATATATATATATATATAATAATATATATATATATATATATATATATATATAATTATATATATATATATATATAAATATATATATATATATATATATATATATATATATATATATAATTAGGAAACAATCCTCGAAAATGGTACCCTGATGATGAGAGGTGCAGGTATTGTGCCGTCTCAACAGCCTCTGAATAGGAATTTGTGCCACAGCATTTTAACATATTCATGCTTACTTTAGATTGACGAATTTTAAAAGTCTGTCTGTTGAATCTCCCCAGGTATGTTTTGAGTTCCTACAGGATATTTTGGTGCCATTCTTCAATGATTACTTGATCTGTTCCTACAAAATGAATTAAATAATTTATTTTTTACGTGAAATTAAGAACGTAACCAAAAATAGAGACATTAAGAACCACTTTCGCCATTGTATGGCACTCGGTGATGGGGGGGGGGGAATACAAATCACAGTCGCCAATACTCTTAGAATATCTTGCTTCAGATTATGTATCCCAAGTTTGGGATCATTTCAGCAGTCGACCTGCGTTCGCAATTGCAAATTCAACACGCAATATTATATGCTAAGTATGTTTCAAAAATAATAGGTAATTGTTTTAGTTACGCTCAGTAAGTCGGATAATTTTTTTGGATATTGATTTTTTTTCTACTATTTTCCCTTCCTATGGAGTAAACTTTTTCTGAATTATTAGAAAACTAAACAGATGTGCCACGTGTATTTGTAAACCAAATCATAGTGAATATGTGTGGGTTTGAGGGGTGCAAGAAGGAATAGGTATTTTAGGTATGAGATAGTTAGTAGAGAGGAGGTAAAATGGGTAGAGTGAGGAAAGTGAAGAATGGTAAATCTGCACGTATAGATGAATTATGGTTGAAGTGACCAAGAACGGAGGCGAGATGGTGAATGATTGGATTTTGGAAGTTGTGTAACAAACGTTTATGGAGGGTTTAGTCCCGAGAGATATGAAGAGAGCCAGTAATTAGTGCCTTATATAAGAGGAATGAGGATAAAGAGTGACTAGAATTAGTTTATTGATGGTTGTAGAGAAGATATATCTAATATTTTGGTCGAAAGAATGGGTCAGTGGACTTAAAGGACTAAATTGGTAAAGAACAATTGTGCGTTAGAGCGGTAGAGGATGTGTGGATCAAATCTTTGCATTGAAGCAAATGATTGAGAAAACGAGGGAGAGAAAGAAAGAAGAATACATTGTATTTAGGTTTTATGGATTTGCAACAGGCGTATGATAGGATTAAATAGGGAAGCTCTATGGCAGGTGTTAGTAAATATATTGGTGTGGTGGTAGGATTCTGAATGAAATCAAAAGTATGATGACGATAGTTGAAGCGTGTGTAGAAATAAATAGAGTCGGAAAGTGATTGGTTTAATATAATAGCGGAGGGTGAGGCAGGGGATGTGTATGTCTCCATTGGTTATTCAATTTTAAATGGATTGGGGTTATGAAGAATTAAGAGGTGGGGGTGGTAAGGGAGATGGTGTTAGAATGATGGAGAATGGAAGAGAGTGGAGGTGCCCTACCTATCTATTATATGCGACTGATTTGGTTTTGTGTGGCGAATCTAAAAGAGTTTGAGAGGATGGTACTAGAGATTTGGCAGGGTGTGTAAAGGAGGGTTTGAAAAGTAAAACGTAGAGATAAGAGTAAGGTTTATGGTTGTGAGTGAGGCACAGGTCCTCGCGTGTGAAGTTTGAATAGATTTTGGATGAGAGGCTGAACAAGTTGTTCCGAGTTTAAATATTTAGAGTATATGTTGGATGAAAAAGGAACGGATGCTGCAGAGTGTAGGAAAGTGTGAATGACAGGAAAGGTGGCCTGGTTTGCAATTAAATCCGTTAGTCGCAATGTAAAAGGACTAAGTCTTGAGTGCGGTAGGGTCTACATAAGGGGATATGTTGTTACCTGGGTTAATGTACAGTAGTGAGACTCTGGTCTTGGAATAAGAGGTATCGATCTAAGTTACAATGTGTTCAGTATGGACAATTTTTGGGTGTGTTACGGTGTTTTTGAATAAAGAATTAATAAAAATGAGAGATATTGTATTGGAGAGTTATGTGGTGTGAAGAAAGTCGTAAATGAGGAATAAATGAAAGTACGTTGAGATGCGATTTGGCCATGTGGAAAGGAATGGATGATAGTCGATTGGTATAAGCAGATGGTATAGTGATTTGTGATTGTGCTGGAGATCGCCGGCTGGGAGACGAAGAAAAAGTGAATTGAGCAAGATAAAGGAATGCCTGGAGGAGGAGAAATGTTGAGATTGGCAGAGACGAGAAGAAAGGTGCATGATAGGAGTGAATGGCGGGGTTTTGTTAGGGGGTATGGTTGTGGCCCACCTTGGCCAAGGGTTAAACCCCACATTGACGAGATGCCATAGTGAGGGTCCGTCGCGGTCCCGTGAAGCTCTAGGGTGGATTTTCTGACTGCGACGAGTTCTCACTAAAAGATATAAAGGGGGCGGTAAGGCTGGATTTTCTTTTCGACTTCCGCCATATTCTTCTACTACTTTCTGCTTCCGTTGCATGTTACGCACCTTACCCCCAGTCTTGGGGGAAAGAATGTGGGTGATGATGATATATTCGCCAAATATTGATGTGGCCAATGGTGAATTTTAAAGGCCTATAAATTCGTTGATAAATCGCAAAAAATTATCGATGTATCGACTGACTGAGCGCAGCTAAACAATTACCAAATAATAATAATAACTGATGAACATTTAAAAACTAATATTATTAACACGTTAATTGTGTGGAATCACATGTATTAAATAAATACAATGCAGCAGGATACAAAATGAACCCAGTCTGATTCTAAACCCCATGTCAATAAAGTTCTAAAGAACTTTATACAATCTATGACCAGTAAATGTATGCTAAATAAATCATAATCATAATTTGATCATGGATTTATCATACCAGCATCTTAAAGGGTGATGCAACAGCATGAATGTATAATAGTTGTTCACATGAAAATGCAATGGATTTCGTATTTTTTAATCATTGTCATTGGTCAGTCAATTGTGATCCAATAAAAAAAAAAGAGGAAATAAAAACTTATTTCAGATATGTCGATGTATAAAAAAAATTTCATAAGTTTGAATGATCCTTTAAAAAATCCTTTCTAATGAAAGCGACCCACCAATCCCAAAATGAAATTCGTTTCTCTGCGTTGCAGATCCTCCAGTTTATCAAAGGCCTTCTCTCATATATGGAATTCAATCCAGTGCAAATTATTCAGCTATAATTGAATAATGAGCGCATGATTGGAAGTTCTAGACATAACGTGACTAATAAAGAGCTTTTGAATTACATCTTGCTTTTGTTGTCATGGTTTTATTATTTCTAACATTTTATTAAATCTATATCTAACCTCCAGACACTTCTGTGGTATTTTCATATAATTATTACTAACAACTTCTTCCAACTGTTTTTTCTTCTCCACAGATTCGAGTCATCTCTCTTTCATATCGCTATTAAAATTTTTGGTAAGGGAATCTATGTGAACTTATTTATTTTTTTTTTATTAAAATTGATTTTCTTTTTTCTGTCAACCAAGAATTTATTCATATCAGACTGAACTTTCATAGATCCTTCAATATATTTTCAAGATTAAGGTAGTTTACTTTTATCATACTTAGAAATTATTCTAATTCCTTATCTAATAGATAGATTAGGGATAGTATTGGTTCAACTTCTCCAGTTCCACAATGAATTATGCTTATTTTAATACTACTCAATCTTTATTCTTTCAACTATACACTTACTCAATTATCCCCTTATATCTCATTGTGGTAACTCATGCATGAATTTCCCATGTTGGTAAGGTATCAAAAGCTTGGTGAAATTAAAAATGTACGTTATCAAGTGTATTTCCCCCTGTCAATACCGAGAGAATCAAAAGGTTTGTCTGACATCTACCTTAAGCGGAATCATACTAGAGTGAAATATTTCATTATTATCTACCATGTTTTATATTAAATTATCAATATCTTTTCCCAAACTCTAATACCAATGATGTTAAATGAACTTTCTTATTATTTCACAAATCATTGTTACTACTTTTATTTATTTTTTTTTAAATGGCACAGCATATGTAATTTACAAGTTCTCAGGCAGCTTCTTGCAATAAGTTGGGATATATTAAATATAAGTCCTCACAGCTCATGGTTGACTTTACATGATTTTTGTTTGGAGATATGCACTCCAGACTTCGTTGTATTATCAACAGCTTTCCAGTCATTTATGTACTGAGGAACTCTGTTTCTTTTCCCCTGAATATTATCTTCTCTCCTCTGATTATTTTCTCTTAAGACGCGCACCTGCGCTAATTTATGGGCTCTGTCTAAGTATTGATAGTGGAGGTATTTTATTTATTTTTTTTATTTGCTCCCTACTGAAATTTTATTTTCCACTCGATTGGTAGCAATATTTGTATTAAAATAGTACTATCCTTTGAGGAGACTTCTTTTTAATTCATTTTTTTTGTCATTCTTATAATTTTTCTGTCCAACTCTCTTACTTTGTTAGAAATTGGAAAATTTAGAAAGGGTATTGTAGCTGTAGTTAACTAGATTTAATTTTGTTGTGAAGGCAACGTCAATAAGATAAAATACAATAGGTATCACCAATAGGAAAAAAAGGGTTTCCATTCAAAACCCTCATTTTTCTTATCGTCCCAAAATTTTTATAAAGGTTATCTAACTGCTCACATTCTTGTCTTGTAAGAATGTGCATATTTAAATTTTTTTTACATAATTTTGTTTTTTAAAGTTTACTTTTCAATTTTCAGATTTATATCACTATTGAGAATCTAACGGCCAGTCAGTATTTGTACAGCCATGAAGCTAATACTGGTTCTAATGATATTCAAGCAATTTTATCTTCTCATAACTACGGCTCTTGAGGGTGGGTAAATGCTACTCTTTCCCCTTCGGAGCATTCTGCTCCTCAGTCTCAACATGCAACTAATTGTGAAAGTCAAGGATCACAAACAAATCTCAGTAATTCTCATCAAAAAGAAACATCTCGCATTCTCCCTGTGAACTCTGAACAGTGTTCTTCTCAGGCAACTTACAACTATTTTATAAGAAATAATCTTGTGAAAAAATTAAAAAATTTATATTGTGTAGTTGGAAAAGAAGAAAAAATTCATTTAATTGTTTGTGACTCCGAATCTTCTAATTCTTGTAGCCTTAAATTTGTTAAAACTTTGCAACGGAAATTTATGTTTCCGAAAAATAAAAAACATCTCGAGACATGTTATAAAGTGCCAAAAACTTTGAGACTTAAGTATAAGAAAGGAAAAAATCGGAAAAGAATGATTGAACATGGAAAAGGTTCTTATATCGGCAGTGAAATTACGGACAATTCTGCTATACTTGTCAGAGAAAGTCCCACTAGAAACTCTCATCAGTTAAATGAAAGGGTCAGTGGAAGTTCTTGCAATTCCCTTTGTGCGAAATCCGTTGTTAAATTTAATGACGGTGCAGAAATTTCTGAAATAAATGGCAACTCTAATGTGGACTCGAAATCATCATGTGACGGGAAAATATTTTGTTATAAAAGGAAATCTCTTTCTACATTAATCAACTTTAAAGTTCTAAGTGAAAAAACATTTAAATCATTTAGAAGTGAAGCAGATTTAATAGGCAAATTCGAAAACGCAGAAATTCACAACCTCAATCTTATTAGTTATAGTGCACTTAATCCTGTGGTTCCTCCTTTTCCAAAGTTAATAACATCTTCGTTTTCAGATGAAAGTTGTCCTCCCAAAGGCAATTTTATTTGTCATTGTTCTTTACGAAACATGAAAAGTGATTTCAGAAGTACTTTAGAGCTGCCTCAATCATTGGATTTTGGATCAATGAACTCTTTATTAAAGAGTGTTCTTGACACAGAGGATGTTGCTCGTGCAATAAAACTCTGTGAGAAAGACCCTCATTTTGGAACTAACCTTAATAACCTAGATTCTGTAGTAGAAGGTATTATACGAATAAAAGTTAAAGAATTAAATGGCATAAAAGAATTTTGTTGTGATGTAAAGTACCGTGCCAAAGGTTTAGAAACTCCTCATGTAGTAGAAGATACTGAACTACAAGAAGACAAATCTTCCTCAAGCCCAGTGTCAGAAGGTGTAAGACCCAAAAACTTAAATTTTTCTTCAAAAGACTGTAGTGAGAGCGAGAAGAGGAACTCTGTCAAAGCACTTTGTCAATTAAAATTAACATCTCTTGATGACAAAACATGGGATATTGATGAATATCTTCCATTTGAGGTTAAAAAGAGATCGAAAACAACATACAGAAAAAATATGAAAGAGGAGTCTGTAAACAGTTGCAGTGATTTGACCTTTTCACCAGAATCACCAGGTCAAACTTGTTCTGACCTTAAAAGTCCGATATCTGAAAACTCTTCAATGGAAAACAACTGCCAAGATCTTGTAGAAGTAAAATACATTCAACTTTCTATGAGTATTGTTCTTGCCCTTGTTCTCCATGCTGTACAAAGTATATCACAAATTATGCTCGAAGTCTTTTTGGTTACCGATCCACCTTCACCACCATGGTAGCATGAATCCGATAAGGACAAAGTTGGTCTGCTTAATTGTCGCAAATATATATGCTTGTATTGGAGAATGATTTGGGGTGAAAAAGTGGCCTTAATTTTTTTTCGCCTTTAGAATTCGTAACGTGTAACTTGAAAAATCTCTCTTATCTTATATTTTGAATAGTTAAGATAAAAATAAATTATCATATACATTGTTTCTACTAAATCACCCTCTTCAAGTCATCAAAACCATCGAATAATAATTTTTACTCTGGCATAAAGCTTCCATGTGAGTCACATGCGAGGCCTAAGGAGGCAGTCGTATAGAAATGATTATACTTTTGCAATGGGTGAATACAGCCATACCAGTTACGGTCGGTCTTTTCGACGGTTCGCCTTCAAAGATATTTCCTCAAAATTCAAAAAAAAAACGCAAAATTGAAAAAAATACTTAATAAGAAAAGTAATATCAAATATATTGTGGTAAATGAACGAAAAAATATATCCTACACCGGAAAACCATTAGCCCTCACTAAATAGACATGAATGATATTGGCAACAATGATTCTAACGTGAAATGGTAATAAAATAATAAAAGAAATTATACAATGCAGGGCGATATCCAAACATACTATTCTTATCAGTCCGATACGATGTAGCTATCTCCAACAGGTCTCATTATGCGTTAAAGGGCTTTAAAAGCAATAACAACAGTCAAACAACTGTTGGCTGAAGCTGTCAGAACTGAGAAATAATATAAAAATAAACGACGATAACAGACTACCCTACAAAATGATAGTGGACAGATAAAGGCTTCAAAGAGATAGTCTAAATAAATGTTAAGGAGTTCGACAGAACATAAAGTTACAAAGTCAATGATTATCAGAAAAAAGGTACAATCAACAACAACGATTTTCAAGTTTAATTAGAAAGCTGCAAATAAGCTCGGAAAGAAGTGACAAAGAACTAATAAAGAAAGATATGCCATAGAGTATTGCTCACGAAAATGAATACATTTAAATTTATAGATATACTGCAAGACTTTCTGGCTAAATCATTCTTATAATGAGGTCTAATAACATTAGAAACACTTAAGAAGACCCGCTCTGAGATGATGAGTGAAGACAAAAACCGTCAGTTCCTAAGTCCAGTCCTGTAAACAAAAAAATTAAAGAATAAACTAAACCACACCGGCACATTAAAGTAGCTGAGATGTAAATGTTCCGAGGCAGTATCCAGGACATGACTTAAAATTCGAGAGAACAAGGAAACGAAGCCAGAATTAGTCAAGAAGAGGTTCTTTAAAGGTAGCAATTAATCAAGGAAATCCAAGAAGGGACGGGTAATCACAATAACTACTATCTACATTGAAAGATAATAGATCTGGGGACACAAAATAACCAAGGAAGGATATCTCTGAAATAAACAAGAAATACAGAAAAATACGAAAGAAATTATCTAAGAGTCCACACGAACTGTAATAAAATAGTAAAAAAAATATTTAGAGATACTAAAGGAAAAGGTAAAGAAAAAACAGTATCTTAATGTACCCAAAAATGGAGAAATAAGGATTAACCCAAGAACGAAGTATTAATAGATATTATATAAACAATGACTAGTAGAACTAAAAGAAACACTTGATCTCTTAGTTTAACTTGTGAACCATGCTGAGAAAGTGAAAGCACTTTCTATTTAACGCTGCCAATTCAATCGGCTCTAATGGAAATCGATAGTAATCCTGAAAAATATAAAATATCAGCCGACTATACAAAACCCAAAATAATATTGAACCCAAATATAAAACTATTTGAATAACGAGAAAATATAATGAAAGAACAGGATTAAGATAGACAATCACATTCCTCACGACCAGCTGATCAGAAAGAGCCATAGGACCTGTATTCATATTTATGGCGTTTACAGAATATTTAGTAAATTAGTATGAAGAATGTTAAAAAAAATCGTAAATTAAAAAATAAAGCTAAATAACAGAGGCGACAATATCAAAACGAGGACAACAACGATATAGTTTAACTCTTGAAAGACATATTTAATAAACGCGCCGTCATGTACAAATAATCGGTTACTGATAGTGTCATAGACAAACAAAAAATTTGAAGAAAGCAAAAGTCAGCAATTACTGCTAAAAGATTTACGTGTTTCGTTGTTATAACAATCCTAGTAATAACGAAAGCATAACGCTTTTAAGTCAGCCTCTTAAAAATAACTCATAACTCAATAATAGAACCTGAAAGATATCAAATAATATTTACAATATTCAGTTTCTGAATGTAAGTTACGAATGAGGTAACGAAAAACAAGTAATGATATTAGTTAGTGCCAGTATTGAACATAATCACATATCAATCAATAAAAGGATCTATATCTTGCGTTAGTAATACCAACGAATGGGAGAGAGGTATGTCTCAAAATAATGCACACCAAGAACTTCCAATATATACAGACTTTTGCTAATAGTTTGCCTTCACTAAGCATGTTCAAAGATCCAGGTATTGGCCTAACATGTTAATACAGTATTGTATACACATCAGCTATGTAGCGCGCGAAAATTTACTAAAGCCTACTTTGTTATAGAGATGAGTACATTTGTTCCTAAACGGTCGTAAATTACAACGGTTCCTAATTTCACTACTTTACCTAATGAAAAAGTAAGACCCAACCTGAGTTCAAAGTATAGACGTTATATATAAGAGAACGATTACCGGGAAAGGGGGCAAAAAAACCCAATACCCATTCACAAATTCGACAAATACAGCAGTGTGTAAAGTACCCATTAGAAGGAAGAAGATATTTACGTTAAATAAATAAATAATAAAAATGGAAAAGAGAACGAGTCTTCAGAGGGCGTTCAAGAATGCAGAAAGGGGTCATAAAGGTTTTAGCGACGAAAAAAACAACATCAAAAAAGATTTTTTGCTTCGTTATTCTCGACTAGAGAACATAATAATACCCCTGCTTTAAAAAATCAGAGGAGGGTAAAATTAAACATTGCTCAAAAAAGCCAGGACCAGAACAGGAGATATGATATAATAGTGTCTCTAATGTATGTTCTAGGATATTAATGGGGAAAACAACGGTGCTTCGACCCTCGGTAGTGCCCTGTAAAAAACGTACGCATAGCCGAATGTTTCAGATGAAATGATTAGACAAGATGACAACGAAAAAACATACGAACGCTAAAGAAGACTTGGTACAACGGTGTAGCGTCACAACGGCAACAAAACCTATGTTAAAAGAGGAATCTACCTATACGAAAAAGCAGAGGCAATTAAAGAAAAAGATCGTTGTATCGAAGTGGTTTGAAAAACTCATACATAAAAATAATTGATGATCACAGTAGGAAATCTTTTTTAAAAATTATAAAAATAATAAAATGACAACCATGTATAACTATTTCGAACATTATATAAGGAAATGTATTAATAACAAATCTCTGCTTCATATACGTCAGACGACTGCCAACCAGACAAAGATGTCATTTCCTTCCATCCCCCAGCCACAAGAACTGCTAATGTAAGAGCTGAATTGGATCATCCTTCTCAGAATAGAACCTACACAGAAAATCAGCGTGAGTGAGTCCTATCAGAATCCTCTCCGTCACGACGATCACAAATAATGACTGTAACCTCTCAGAATGTACCAATTATCAGGTCACTCCTCTGAACCAAAATATCTTGCACCCTTTCGCATGAATGTTCTTATATATCTTGAAAAGTGGGAAATTAACAGTAACGAAGGATAGGATCAGATCTCACAAGGACCGATACGTGAATGATACTCCGAGAACAAAAATTTCCTGTTTTACACGTGTTTTAACATCAAACCTTGATAAATAGGACTGTCTTTTAAAACATGAAAACATTTCATCTAAGCAGCCATCGAGCGAGCACAAAGTAATACCCCTTATCGAAGTAATATTATTGAAACGCTTCACTATAAATATTATTTTCTCAAGAATGACAATAAGGCGATAAGTAACTCAATATCTGCCAATCATGCGCAGATATGTACATTGTAAAAACACGACTGTTAGGAGAAACAATAAAGAAAACGACGCTAAAGAACTAAGCTACAAAAATTAAACACGTAAATTGAATATCATATGGACGCTGCTAAACGGTGAATATTACTACTCAAGAAGAAGACCGTATCCATTCTCCACTTCAAATCATAAGTTGCGACCACCCGCAATCAAGGGTAACATAGATACTAACACCTGAAATTTGCTCTTAATGTTGAAAAGTGGCCTTTTTAAAAGCCACGAAACACTAAAGCGGCCTCCAAAGCCTACTCTTATAAATTACTGGCATATGGCCTTTATCAAAATGTCACAATGCTACAGTAAAACAGCTGAAATGCTATCCTCCAACATAATAGACATATTAAGGAAAATAATAGAAATTAAAACTTTTAACCAATACAGCAAAATATCCAATCAAAGAGAAAGAAATTGAGATCTAATAATTTTCTAACATTTACCACAAGGATTATACCGAAGCTATTAAATATTAACCTAACATTGTTAATGGGTGGTTATGATAACCCTCAGAAGGTACATAATAGCAATTGATCAAGAACATGCAATAGAGCTATAAATTTCTAAAGACGAACATGAATGAAAAGTCCCGACGCTTTTAAACCATTTACCCATTTCGGCCTTCTCGGACTCGTATCAGTTAAAATTGCCAATGTGAATGCGACAACCAATTAGCGGATCAAGTAAAGCAATTTATGAGATGACTTAATGTGTTGAAGACTCCCATTCTCAATGAATATCGAAAACAGTCCTTAACTTCACGAATTTATTATGCCAATACTCGATGTCTCTCGCTAGCGAATAACAGGTACAAGAGATGTTGGATCGTCAAGACATCAGCTTAGAAAAACAGAAATACCATTTATACAATGAAATACGAACTCGCACAGCTGAAATCTACAATTCAAGCTTCGTAATGCCTTATCATCTCAATATCCTAAGAAAAGAAAGAAACAAATTAGAGGATTTAGTGAGTCCTAAAAAATTTCGGAAAACAAAAAGTTATTTGACATTCCTTTCAATCTCAGTTCTGGTAGTACTATTAAAGGGAACATTCCTCACAAATCATTCGAACTGTAAGTGGTGTTCTATTAGTGCTGTCTGGCCATTAGGCGATTGTTACGTACATTGGAACTTACGTAAAGCATAATTTAAGAACGAATCTATATTAAAAAATGCACAATTATAAGAAACGAAAAACAGATTTTCTCAGAGTGAAATATTCAAGCCGTAACATTGATTAACTTTAGACTCTGTCGAAAAATTGACCGATAAACCGAACTCTCGGTCCTCATAAATCAATATCAAACACAATTATCAAATCCTACGAGGACACTGTAATCGCAGACAATGCAGACATTAGGATCCCGCACTGACATAATAGAAGAATAAAAACCATAAATGATATGTATATTTTCCTAGACTCAAATACATGCATGTTTAAGATTTTCAATGTTAGTAATCCGATTAAACCTGTAAACCATCTTTTTCTAAAAATATAAATACCGAATGCCGATATCAAATGATGTTTGAAGACCAACATTAAGGTTATTCGCCTGATGACAAATAACCCTCATCAACGTAAGCTTCTACAGTTTTAAAATTACAATGTAGGTAGGACGATGCTCGTCTATAATACTTGTATTTTATTTCACCATAATATAGTTTTTTTAAACATAATCGTTTCATCTTTAATAAACCTCTGAATAATGTGTAAATAAATATTTAGCATGATAAAAATTATATACTATAGTCAAGCAAATTATGTATGTTTGCACAACTAGTAATAGTATCATAAACGGCCTAATCAACATAAAAACTTTGTATATACTGCTTACCAATTACTTTAACTATCCAAAAGCAAAACTATAATTCATAAATACTTAAAGAAAACAATATGACTTGAATCACTGGACAATCAATAGATATAATAAGTTCAATAGAATGGGATAGAGAAAGTGAGTGGAATGGGAAAGAGGGCAGTAATTAGATTTACTGATTTAACTGATTTACTGCTGTGGTGTGTGTCAAGTAAGTGACATGCGTAATGTTAGGTATCTGTTCATGTTTCATTATAACATGATATAAGTTGGCTGTAATAATTAATTCAATCAATTACATAATTATATTACTAATCATAATAATCATAATAAATAAATTAAAATAATTCAATAATAAATAACAATAATAAATAAATAAAACAAGTAGGAACCACCCTGGTACAACACTTTTCAATAGTACTAACAAAAAACTGGTAATACTTAATAATAAAATACAAATAATAATTAAATAAAAAACTACTGATTTAAGGATAAACAAACAACCAAATAAAAAGGCAAAAGGGAAACAAAGTAATAAATCTCGTATACCGCTCTCATGCAATAGGGTCAAAAAGATAATAATGATTAATGAAAGTTCGATTCTCTGGAATTTCAATTGGCTGTACTGTGATGCCCTTAAGCAAATTACAGCTTCTTCTGGATTGGCATAAAATATCCCTTAGAAGATCCGAACAAGATTAACGTAATTGGTATAGGCGTCAATGGTAAGAGAACAAATTTTACCAAAAATGTATCTAAGTAGTGGGAAAACCTGGGCAGGAAGGGAAAAGTGATTCCGCACGCCGATTTATTGGAAATATTGTGAAGAAATCTAAATGTAGAGAATAAATAATAATAATAATAATAATAATAATCAATAATAAATAATAAATAATAAATACATAAATAATAAAGTTAAATAATAATAATAATATAATAATAATAACTTAATCAATAAATAATAAATAATAAAATAATAATTAATATAAGTCAAATTAATAAATAATTAATAAGATAACTAAATATTTTGATAAGCGCAGTGATGGATATAAAGATTGAGATTGACCTAATGCTTGACATTCTGCTGCGTAACGTTGAACACTTCTGAAATTTTTAGTATACCTGGTTAATGAATGCATGAAGTCCATGTCTAGTTTAACCTAGAGATGGAGCATATCTATTTCTTTGCATTTAAGTTCATGATCAAAATATTACAATTGCTTAATGTAAAAAATTAACATTAAATACATTTTTAGAAAGAATATGTTTGAAAAAGCAAGTTGATATATTTTCATTTAACATTGAGAACAGATACAATCCATTGATATTATTTTAACAACAAAAGCAAACCAGCAACGCCAACGCCAACAAACAAACAACAACAACAACAACAACAAACAACAAAAAACAAAACAAAACAAACTGCCAAAATGGATAATTCAAACAAACACAACAGGCTGACCAGCAAGATTAAATAATGCTTTAAGCTTATGTTATACAAAAACAATGATGAACTTAGAAA
>JABUQX010006073.1:0-7500 GCA_015478945.1 Trachelipus rathkii
TATAGTTGTAGAAAGAGTAGAAAATAGTTACCTAGCAGACGGACGACATAAACAAAGAATCCGATGACCATTGTGTTAACATGTCCCACTTTCTTTAAAATGAAAGTAGATATCATTAGTAGTGGGATGCCAAATATGCAGCCGACGGTTAACGTCAAACCCATGAGTCTCTTATCAGCTCCAAGATCTTGTAGCAACCAAAATAGGAAAGTTTCTATGTACCCATAACACGTTCCTGCAAATGAGCTCAAAATTAGGTATTTCAATCTCTCTCTGAAAACTACTATATTACTTAGGGAATGGAACATATTTCAGTGTAAGGTATCAATATAGTTTTCTATTAAAAATATGGCAAATTAGAAAAATATAATTAGATTTTATCAATTTCTTAATAAACAAACAGTTAAATATTATCTACTGCTCGTTACTCTTAAAGTTTTTTTATTTTAATGTTGTTTTTCTTAAAATGAACAGAATTTTTGAATCTCCTTGTAATATATATATATATATATATATATATATATAATTATATATATATATATATATATCTATAAATATAATTTATATGTAAAAATTCAAAAAATCATTTAAAATTAAAATAATTAATAAATAATTACATATTATTAAAATATATATTATATATATTCATATATATATATTTTATATATAATATAAATATCATTAATAGTTATCATTTCTATATATATATATATATATGATATATATAATTATTCCTCAATATATATATATATATAATTATATCATCATATATATATATGAATATTATAAATATAGTATGAATATCTATACTTATCAATATATAGAAAATTCTTATTATATAATAGTAGAATACATTATTAATGGAATGCCAAATATAGATTATACCTATATATATTATTTCTATTTCACTATATATATATTATATATATAAATATTATATATATATTATATATATTATATATATTATACTATATTATAAAACATCACCTATATTATATATATATATATATATATATTATATATATATATTACTATATATATATTTTAACTGATTGACACTTGGGGGAAAAACTTTAATTTTATACTTGAATGAAATATTTCAAGTAATTACATTGCGACAAACCGAATAATTTCTTACCTGCTAAAAATGTTGCTACAAGGAAACAAACTACTTCAGGATTTAATAGCAATGTTGAGAATCTCAGAAATCACTTTATCTGATGATTTTTTGAAGTCCAAATTCAAGAAGATGATTATAAATGCTGCCAGCAGTTTTAGAAAGCAGTACAACGTACATCGCTGGTCTAATATATATATAATATAATAATAATAATAATAATAATAATAATAATTAATAATAATAATAATAATAATAATAATAATAATAATAATAATAATAATAATAATAATAATAATAAATCCTACTATTTTTTATATTATTATTATTATTATTATTATTATTATTATTATTATTATTATTATTATTATTATTATTATTATTATTATTATTATTATTATTATCAATAAAATTTCCTTATATTATATTATTAATTTATTGTTATTATTATTATTATAATTATTATAATAATAATAATAATAATAATAATAATAATAATAATAATAATAATGTCAACTTCAAAAAAATATTTTGCTCACAACAAAATTTAATTCTTTTTAAATTCGATACAATAACATTGTATTTTACATTGCTTCAAAAATTTATAACTTATTATTATTAATAAAAAGATTTGTAGTCACCTAAAATCTTCAAAGCCATTGAGTATTGAAAAGTAGTCCATGAGTAATCCTGAGATCGGTGTTACTGACATCATTCCAAGATTGGCAAACATTCGTTGAAATCCAAAGTCTCCATTATGTTCTTTCAGAATGGTCACAGCAGCACCGTCCAAAAGTGGCATACTTGAGGCTATAAAGAGAAAGTATTTGCATAAATGTTAGCACATAGCTTTAATATCAAGAAATTCTCATGGCACTTTAGTTTGATTGAAATTTTTTTCGTTTTACCTTTAAAAAAATTATTATAGTGTTTTAGTGTTTATTTTTCTTTTACGAGTGCTAAATATTATTATATTAAAGTGACAAAAAAGAAACTCACATAAAGTAAATTCGTTGAAAAGTCTGATGGCAAGATGGGAATAAAAAGTAAGTTTTGGAAATATATAATAACCCTCTACAGCATAAACAATTACAAAATCATACCTTTTTATGAAACAAAGTAATGAATAAAGATGAGAATAAAATGTTAATAGAAGGATGAGAATTTCTCGTTGATACGTATTATGTTTTGCAATACTTTTTCAGGAGAAGCAGTGCTCTACAACCAGTGTCACATATACAGTTATTACTAACTCCTGCTCTAGCAAGATAACGAGTGGTAAATTTATATATATATTATAAATTATATATATAATATATTATATAGAAAATTTACTTAAACAAACTTGTTAATTATTATCCTAGACCATAATAATATCTTAAATATTTTTATTTTATAGAAAAAAATATTTTGAATCATTTTTAAATGTTAAATATATATTAATATATATATATATATATATATATATAAATATAATATTATTAATATAATATATTATATATATATATAATATATATATATATATATATAATAAATAATTATATATAATTATATATAATATTATGTATATATAATATATATTAATATATATAATATTAATATATATATATATATATAATTATATTAAGTTACAAAGCTCTCTTAACTGACTTTTTTTTTAATTAAAATGGGCAAAACATGTATAAAATTGCAATTGCCTATGTTGTAAAATTAAATAAAATATTCAAAATCCATTATAAATCTTATACAAGCCTTCAAAATAAAATTATATCTCGAAGATAAATTAGTATCTAGTAATCCAAATAGCATTTATATCAAATGTGAGATTAAAAGTTACTATGGGAAGTTAAATGAATAAAGCAATCTTGTGAAGATAGAATAAAAAACTCCATCTGAAATTACGCAAATAAAAAGAATAGATTTGCAAACTCATTCAGAATCAAGAAATCGTTAAGCTTCATTAAATAAATCTTTCTATGTTGTCATGGAAATAAAATGTTATGAAATATATAGATTTTGGTTTCAAAACAAATCATGAAAAAAAAAAAAAAATAATAAATAATAATATATAATAATATTATAAAATAATAATAATATTAAATAATAATAATAATAATAATAATAAATATAATAATAATAATATAATAATAATAACATAATAAATAATAATTAATAATAATATATAATATAATAATAATAATCACATCATGTAATATCAATAACTAATAATAATAATAATCAAAATAATAATTAATTAATAATAAATATAATATAATAAATAATAATAATGAATGTAAATTAATAATATAAATAATATAATAATAATAATATAATTAATAACTAATACATAATAATAATAATAATAATATTGAATTTCAGTAATCATGAAAAAATAATAATCATCAAAGTGATTATTTGGTAATCATCAATCATAATACCAAATAAAATTAATAATAATAATAATAATAATAATAATAATAATAATAATAATAATAATAATAATAATAATAATAATAATAATAATAATAATAATAATAATAATAGGATTATATTGATAATATATAATAATATATAATAATAATAAATAATAATAATATAATAATAAAACTTACTCTGTATGATAACAGGAGACTGTGCATCCTTCAAGTTTTATATTGAATAAGTCTATTCCAAGTTCTGGTTCACAGATATAAGGAGCAGCTACCCTCAGGTTAGCTCCAAGGCCTTCTGAGCATGAAACATCGATGGGTAGAACATTTGGCAAGGTGTGAACTTTAAATCCTGGAGGAACAACAGCAAACAATAAGGCTGCTAAGCCTGCGCTCGCTGTAACTCCGCTCAGCAATATCTATAAATAATAATAATAATAATAATAATTTTAAAACCTGGAGGGACTACAGCAAATAATGAAGGCTGGTAAACCTGCGCTTGCTGTTACTACGCTCAACAATTTCTATAAATATATAGATTAACTCTTATTAACTATTGGTTTTATCGACTTGAATAATATTATTATAAACTTGATGATACTAAAATCTAAGCTCTGAAATATTAGACTGATAATTAATCAGTTAAAAGAACTTTATAAAATGCAATCCTTGTGAAATATAATAAAGTATAATATTATATAATACGAGAATAATATTTCAAACTGTTTTGCTCACTCAATTCATGAATTAAAATTAAAAATTATAATATAAATGTCAAAGAAATTCTAATTCTGACTATATATATATAATATATATATATAATAATATGATCTAGAAAGTCTAGGATCGAAATGATGAAATATATATGATTATATATATATAATATTATTATATATATATATATATAATATATATATAATATATATATATATTATATATATATATTTATTATATCTATATATAATATATTATATATATATATATATATATATATATATATATATATATATATATATATATATATATATATATATATATATATATATATATATATATATAAATAAAAGAGAAACTTACCTTAAAGTTGCCAATCTTGTCTGCGAGTATCCCAACAATGGGTGGAGAAATGAGAGAAGCGATTGGGATGAAGGCATAAATGATTCCGACCTCTTCTTCAGTAATACCAAGCGACCTTGCTTGGAGGGTCATAATTATTAGTGAACCAACGAGACATGGTTGCTACAAAAAATATCAATAATAAAAATAATAATAATAATAATAATAATGGATAATAAAATTATATAAAAATAATAATAATAATAATAATAATAATAATAATAATAATAATAATAATAATAATAATAATAATAATAATAATAATAATAATAATAAAAATAATAATATCAACTTTAAGAGCAATGTACTAGATAGATAATAGTAAGAGCAATTTACTAAATGGATAATAGATAACCGATCTTATAAAAGTTTTCTTTTAATTATAGAAATTATTATATTTGTTATATATTATAATATAATATATATATATTTTAAATAGATATATTATAAATCTCTGATTTTAAAAAGTATGCAGGAAATATTATTTTTATATATTATTATATATATATATATATACAATATATATAAAATAATTATGTAGGTATATAATATATATATATATTATATTTATATATATTATATATATATATATATATATATATATATATATATATTATATATATATATTTATAGTATATATATATTATAATATATATTATATATATATAAATGGCTGTGTAAAGGTGTTTAATAATTTTGATTACTAATTAAAAATTTGTATAGTTTATATCCTTTACTCTGGTCAAAGAATAGAGATACAAAAATTAGCACAATTAGGCTCCTCTTGCAACGTTTACTTCTTGTTTATTACTTTTCGTGAAGCACTTTTAATTCTGTAAGGTAGTTATGCTATTTACGTTTAACAATTCTGAAATATAACCTATTCTGAAATATGATTTGTAAGTATTCTGAAATTGATTTAAGTATTAGATTTTAAGTTATATTATATTTAAGTTAAAGATATGTCAATATGATTTTTTGATTTACCAATGATTTAAGTTTTAATGTCTGATGTTGTATAAAAATAAAGAAAAAAACTGAAAGTCTTAAGCTTGGGGCATGTTCAAGAAACACTGCGGAGACGATACAGCCAAGCAGATGTACCAATTTATTGCTTTAATCTATTCGAGGTGATGTAGACTGATCACTAATAAAATGGAATTTTGGTATCCTTAATTAACAAATCATCTTGTATTAAAGCGTATTGCTAATACAAAAGAATGCTAACAATGTTTCTACTTGTTGGATTTTCAGTTCTAAAATTTATTGACTTCTCCATTTACTGAAAACCGAAAAAGTTCGATGTAAATCTTAGTTGAATTTAGTCAAAAAAATTTTATCGAGGGAACGATCGTAAGCATTCCGCTTGTGATCAAATTGGGTTTTCATGCTTTTATTATTTCCATGCTTACGATTATGAAAGAAGCAAATTACAAAGGGTAACTTTCATATGCACTTTGCTCTTTTTTCCTATTTATTATTATTATTTATTATTACTATTATTATTATTATTATTATTATTATTATTATTATTATTATTATTATTATTATTATTATTATTATTATTATTATTATTAAATATTATATATATATATATATATATATTACTTATTATTCATATTAAAATTACATAATATATAAATATATTAATATATTATATAAATATTATATAAATTAATAATAATAATAATTTAATATTATATATATAATATATATATTATATATTATATTATATATATTATATATATATATTTATATATATATATATATATAAATATATATAATTATATATATATATATATATATCTACTATATTGTAGCTCTAAATAAATCAGATTAGCTATACACACATGCATGAATATTTGCAAGTTTTAACAAAGTATAAATGGATTTATATTATATATATATTAATACAGTTATATATATTATATATATATATATATATATATATAATATCTATAAAATAATTATATATATATATAACGAGAGAAAAAAATAAAAGTAATACTGATAGTATCAATAGAAATATATATATATATATATATATATATATATATATATATATATATTATATATATATATATATAAATAATAAATATATATTTATATATATATATATATATATATATATATATATATAATATTTTCACCTAAAGTTAAATGCTTATTTTTATTTTTATTTTTAAATTTTGTGTAATTGTTATAATAATAATAATAATAATAATAATAATAATAATAATAATGAAATAATAATAATAATATAATAATAAATAATTATATAATAATAATAATAATAATAATAATATAATATAATAATAATCAATAATAATAATAATAATAATATAATATAAAAATAATAATAATAATAATAATAACAATAATAATAACATAGAGTTCTGTATTTGTTGTACTTACCTCCCCAACAAAGGAAACAAAGGAGTTTATGGGATAAAAAATTACCTTGTAGTCTGAAATCGTCGAAAAGTCTTTGTCTCCATTTACCAAAATTCATGTTGATTATCTTTAATTCTTAATAATTTATCGAAGGTTATATTAAAGTTTATATTTTCAAGTGTTATATAATAGATAACCGTTAAAATTGGCATACACTTTATCTCTTTCATATACTCTAAACGAACTAGTATAATAAAAGTTAATATTAAGCTTTTTTTTTTCTAGTTCTGCCTTCTTACTTAGATGCTAGTCTGTTAAGAAGACTTGAGCTTTTGAAGGAAGATGAAGCTGCGTTTCCCTTTATATAATCAACGTGCAGGACAAAGGTGTTATTCACGTGACTAAAAATATTTAAACAATTGAATGCCGTAGCCAACACCAAGT
>JABUQX010006073.1:10000-35000 GCA_015478945.1 Trachelipus rathkii
TCACTCGATGAAGTATATTATTATTATATATATATATTATATTATATATTATATATATTTTTTATTCATATAACCTATAACCTATAACCACTCACCCTAATATTATATAATAAATATTATATATATAATATTTATAAATATTATATAATATGATATATATTATATATATAATAAATAATAATATATATAATATAATATTAATCTATATAAATAATATATAATTATTATTTAATCTATATATATATATAATATAATATATATATATATATATATATATATATATAAAATATATATAATAGTAAATATATATAAATATTAATTATATATTTAAATAATATATAATATATTACATCTTTATATGTCATAATATATAAATTTAAAAGGACCACCATCATGAATCCTCTCCTATACATATAAAGCTTAGATTAATTTGTTTTGAAATTTTATATATAAATTATAATATATATAAATATATAATAATATATAAATAAAATATATACTATATTATTGATTATTATATATATATATCTCACTATAATAATTAAATAATAATATATACATATATAATTCTATAATTTCTAATATATATTAATATAATTAATATAATATAACATACTAATATATTATATAATATATATATATATTATATTATATATAATATATTTAAATAACTTATATTAATTAATATAATATTTTATATATATATATAATATATAATTTAATAAATATATAAATATAATATTATTAATTATTAAGATGATAGAGGAAAAACAAACCAGAGTCTCACTCATCATAAAGAAATCTTTATTCTAAAATTCCACAGTTCGGAAATTATAACCTATTTTTCACTTCTTCAGGTAAAATAAAATACATACTTAATATATAAAATATTAACAAATATTAAAGTTATATTTAATTTTATATATAGAACAAATAACATTAGTAAATAAAATCACACCTTAAATACCATTTAACGTTAAAAAATTTAAAATTTAATACAAACAAAAACATCTTACAATTTTACAAAACATGAATAAAGATTAGAACAGGAAACGTCGCTTCGAGTAATAACAAAATAAACATTGTAATTGAAATCAAAATTATTAAGCACATATTAAATTTTAAATACTATGTCTTATTTTTAACAGGAAACTAAATCAAGGTAACTTTCAGGAGTTAAAATCAATCAAATTCAATAATACTCGGTAAACAAAAAATATTTAAAAAACACCTATTAAATAGAGTTTATTCATATTTTATGCATCTATTGAACGTAATAATCGAGAAGGGCACTACTCATGTCAGGGTAAACACAAACTGTAGAGTTTTAAAAGGTATCACGGAATCGCAATATTGAGAAGAAGGTTTGGTGTTGTGGATGTATAAAATTTCTAAAATAATTTTTAGATTGGTTATTTGAAATATTATATAAAAGTTAATGTGATATTATATTTTATAATTAATTTATAAGGTTATATAAGTAGTGATATCAACTTTGTAGGAGTGGTCTTGAATGTTAAGTTGAAGTGGGATTAGTGAATTCAATAATGATTTTGGATTAACGGGTGGAGAATACCTCACCTTGTTTCATTTATCCTTCACTGTATTAAATGGCGCTAGAAAGTGCTGCCAAATATAGACAGCATATACCAATTGTCACAATTAAATTATATATATTACATTGAGTAACATGAAGAGCTTATAGGGTAATACGGTTCTTAAATTTTGAATTGCAAAATGAAGATATTTGTGTGTAATGCTCAGATGAAAATAAGATTATTGACATTTACAATTGGGGAAATATGGTTTTCGAGAGTAAAAGAAGGTTAATTCATCCTTTACGTAGTATTTGTAAATATTATGTTCATAGTAGGTAAGTACATTTTCATTATTATCATCCGTAAGTGTTTACTATCATGAAAAAAGACTTTTTTCACAGGTTTAAGGTATACTAATTTTTATTCAGTCTACAATTCACCCTCTTGTTTTTAAAAATAGTAACATTAGCATTAAAAACATAATTGAGTTATATAGATCTTATTCATCTTAGTTCCATACCTTAACTCATTTACTTAATAAGCATAAAGAATTTTATCAATTATATCTTTTACAGTTTATTTTAAATGTAATCATTAAACCCCTCTACAGTAAGATCTCACAAATAAACATTAAGAATATTTTATTTTTGAATATACCTTGTTAACTTAATTTATTATGACGTCCAGAACCTTATTTGATTTATTCACGCACCATAATGTGATTTGATTATAAAGTTACCTCTATCTATGAACATAACTTTATCCTTAAAATAAAAATGTGCTCTAATTTCGTAGTCTTTCAGCAAAATTTTTAAACAAAATCTCATTGACAAGATTCAGAATACCGATACGTCTCAGACATAGTTTTTATCGGCACTAGTTTTTGAAACAAATATTTAAAATTTTAGTCAGATGTGAGCAATGCAAATGGTTCGTTAATATTCTATGAACTGCATTTTATTTATTCACAACCAGCTTCTATTCCTGCAATTCAGCTCTGACAATGAATCGTTTACGGTTTCTCTCTCATCACATTACAGTTAAATAGCTCTTAAACAACTTTCACATTCTCAATAACGTTTGTTTGACGAGATTTGGTCTTTCTATCCACCCTCATATTTCTCGGTACCCCCATATTGAATAGCTTTGTAATCACTTAATAACCATCAGACTCACGAGCTACAACCAATTACCCCATAATACTTACGTTTAATAGAAGCAAAAGTTCTCGTGGGCAGACGTTATCCACATATCCTTCACATTAAACATTGAAATTTGATAGCGCGTATATTACCGCTAGTTCAATATTTTACACCTTGCATCGCAAAAAACGTAGGAACGAGAGGTTTAAGAACTAACATCGCCATACATTATAATAAACAGAGGTAAGTGCACATAGAACAGATCTTTATAAATCCTGGTTTAATTAAACTGGTATAGGATAGTAGCCTTATTGAATAACTTATGAACTATCCACTCGTATACGTCACCCTGGGGGAGTCTATGTTTCTATACAGGTTATTTCGATAACTTATATGAATATTTTAAGTAAACTTAACTTTTGTGAGAAATGGATATTTAATATACATATTTTCTATATATAATATTAATAGTATAATATATTTATATATAATATATTTATATAATATATTAATTATAAATATATATATATATATTATAATATATATATTTATAATTAATATATATATATATATTAAAATATTTAAATTAATATTTTTTATTCCTTCTAATCACAGTCTATCAACAATATAAATAGTTACCAAATTGAATGGTTTTTTAGTTGCAGATTGTCAAGAAAACCTTCTATTATCAGTTAATAATGTAATGGTCCTCTTCAGGGCAACTCTATGCGAGAACTCTCGCAAGCTTTACACTAATGTTCTATACCAACACCGTCTGGTGCACACGTGCGCATCCCTAATTGCGTTTTAATCCCTAATCCTCATATCTTCCGTCTCAAAGAATAAAGACACAAATATGCGCCGCTTGCTTCCCCTACGCATTTCACATACTACCTGCCTTACCCATCAAGTCATCTCCAATTTGAGTTTTGCTCCATCTCCTTTTTACATTACCTCAGACAAAAAAACAACCACTCTTTCGTAGAGTCAGGTCTCCCAAACAAAAAACATCTCAAATGCCAGACTTTATGCCATACCCACCAGAGAGATCGTCGTATTACTTTTATTCAGTCTCTCTAACAAGGTTCTTATTTCCTCGCTGAGGATTAGTCTACCCATATCACTCCATAAGTAAATGTTCAATAATATTCTTGGGCATTCCTTGATTCCTGAAACTTCTCTAATCTCACCAATCAACAGGATAAATGAAAAATTTTCTTAAGACTTTACATCCCTAAATCCCATTTCACATCATATATTTTTCAAATTTGAATTTATCTCTTCTTATCAAAAGGGTCTGGGATAAACAAAAAGAACATGTAGCCACACATAAAACACATCATCAATAATTATTCTCATATTTTACCTTCATAATAAATTGACCTTTTTCCTATTCTTCTCGCATTCTATGTTAATTCCTCTTCTTTCATCCATATATATTATATATATTTTATTCAGGTTATATCAATTTTTACAAACAATTTTTACATGATCAGACATTGCTAATAAATAAACTATTAATCCATTTTAAAAATTTATTATTATATAAATATATATAAAATATATATATACTCTCTATATATTTTATATATTGTATATATAAATTATACTATATTATTTATTATATATACATTATATAATATACTCATTAAATAATAAATAAACATTAATAATAAAACAAATAAAATATAAATATCCTAAAAAATTTTGTATATAAAAAGGAGTATATTATTACCCACCTATATCATTTATTCATTTTATGATAGGTGAGTGAGATTTTAATCACATAATATAAAATATAATATACATAAATGTTTATAAATTACTATAAATTTACTATATTATAAATTATATAATAATTATATACCCTAGAGCACTAATAAAACTCATTCGTGTGTGTCGAAAATATAGGTAATATATATATATAATAATAATATTATTGATATAAAATATATATCCTAATATATATAATAATAAATATTAATAATAATGGCAAAGTATACTTGTATACCACCAAGATCAATGAGGTCAACAAATACAAAAACAGCAGCAAATAAATAGAGCTAACAATCAATTTTTGTTTGATTAAGTGACTATCATTTACATCAATTAAATATATGATTAGTTTTGAGTAGCGACGGGACCATTGTCTTACAACTACTATACTACCAGAGACAAAATCTAAAATGTATGACACAAATAATAATGTCTGGCATATACCACCATCATAGTAATTATATAATAAATAATCAGATATATCCAGTAAACATTGCATCGTCTTAGAAAAGATTCGGGTAAGCGGAATTTAATTGATTTATAGAATAAGAATATTTATAATATAATATATTGAGGTATAGGATATAATTTTTAAACTCCTAATAATATTTATATAGTATTAATGATAGTAAATATTATATTATATATTAGTGTATATTGGCCATATAACTATCATAGCATAAATATAATAATAATACTAACTTGTATTAATAATAGTATAGTAGTGAGTTAATAAGCCGGAGTGGTATGATATATACCCGTTATAATATATTAATATTTAACAATATTATTTATATAGTACTCATATTAGTATTGTTAGTATTAAACTAGTTCCCTCACACCAGGAATTCACTCATAGATCTGTCATTGACACCGTCCGCGCCTTGTCCACTAGAGGACCAATCACGGAGCGTATCGCAAAAAAAAGGAATCCTTGGGGTTACACTTGCATAACTGAATATCCTGATTGACCTCCCGCAACCCGCCTATCCCCGGGATTTGCCAGGGAAGTTTTTCCCTAGTTAGTAACAAAAGCGGCGCTACCATTTTGTATCTCACTAACGCTCAATTGGGACGAAGGTAGAAGTTAATAGAGAATAGCTCATGATTCTCCTCGTTCCACTCAGTCTCGCAACCTGGGTCACTTTGACATTACAAGAATACTCTACGGATCTGAGACCCTAGGAGCGCTCCATTATATATATAATATATATATATATATATATATATATAATATTTATATATAATTTATATATATAACACACATACACACACACACTCTCCACACATATATATAATATTATATATATAACTATATATTATACGGCCCTATATATATTATAGTTAGAGATTGAGAGAGTGAAGAGAAGAGAGAGAGGTTGGTGGTTATGCGATTTGTTTTGTAAACATGTATCTCTTTACTCATCCCAACTCCTCGTGGCAATCGGTATCACTAGCAGCCTCTCGCGGATCTTAAATTACTCACCTTTGTTCGAACGATCTCACCTCTCATTACATATTTCACACACCAGGAACTTCTTACTGTTAACAACAACTCATTTCATGTTGACGCCATGTTAACTTACAGGACAGGCAAGCCCCACTCTGTTCCTTTATACAACCGTTGTATTCTCTACGTTTTTTCGGCAGAGGTCGTATTTTCCTTATTCTGGTGTCCTGAATTTCGCATACTTTCCTCCCGAATCTGGTTCTAAATGTTTGACATGTTGTCTAACGTCTGTCATATTGCTACTTTCATATAAATCCATTTGTTCTGATCTATTTGTCCTCTTAATCCCTAACTCCGACTACCCAATTCCTTCGACTTTTTTACTCGAGATGGAAGTCGCACTCTCCTCCGTCTCTTTCCTTTTCGACCCAATGTATCATCCTTATTCGTTTGGCTGCAAATTCTTATTATCCAACCATCGGGGGACGGACTTACCGGAAAATGCTTTCATAATACTATATCAAATTGATATATACAGCTACGCTCCCGATACCTTCGCTACATTTTGTTTATTTCCAGAGCACTTCAATTCAGGAGATGGTCCAGTTATCTGATTCACAGTTGATCGAAAATCGACTAGAGAGTTACCCCACACACACACACACCAAAAACAACATAAAATACTATAACTCTTCTCTTCCTTCTATATTTCAAATATGTTTCAACTCTTTTTTCTGTTGAACTTCCATGTTCTATTCTCCATGAGTGCCAGAGTTCTCAGTTTCTTATCTCTCTGCCTCCTGTTTTAATCGTCTCGTCGAAGACTTCTAAAGACCCCAGGTGAGAAATAAATGTACTTTAGTCTTCAGGTGGAGGTGTCTCTCTTGCGAAGAAATACACCAACGCGCATAAACTCATGCTGATGCTCTTTAGCATTTATGCGTACGTTTTACATTTTTTTCCCTCGGTCAACCAAAGTAATATGACATTTGATTGGTTAAACTCTGCTACTTCTAGTTCTATTTTGCGCGGGGTCGCTGCCTTCAGGAGTTCCCGTGTGCGCTTTCCGAAACTCTACAACACTCATGGAACATAATAATTGTTCGATCCCGGGGGAATTGAGCAAAATATATTTAGCATTCATTCGACACTAAACACTCATTGTCTATTGATAATATAATTATCCTCCTCTTGGTCTCACATCGACGTTTGAGGTACGATATTAATATTTTGTTCAATAAATAGTTAATCTCCTCAAAATATGCCTTATTACCATTCTATACCACTTTTAATCATAACAACTTCCTTGCGAATTGGACCATGCAGGTCTATTTTGCCCTTCCTTTCTTTCAGCCTTGGACTGCCGGGGCACGTATGCACCTCTCGCTGCAAGTCGAAACCACCACTTTGCTTCCTGCGCCATGACCTGCCATTTATGCCTCCAGTGCGCGGAATACACAGCCATTTTGCTTCCTTTTTGCGCTGACCGTCCATTTTTTGCCTTACCTAGCAGCATCGACCGCCACCTCTGTTGCCTTCCTGCGACTTCCGGACCAAAGCCTAGATTATATGCCTTACCCTCCGCGTATTGACCAACGTTCCAAGTCATGGTTTTGCCTATATGCGTCTTGCGCGGAGTCATACATTTATTGCCTTACCTTGCAGAACGAGCGGCGACGATTAATAGTGCGGTTCCTGGTTAGCGCATTGGTGACCTGCCATTTTTGTAAACTACTGCTGATAGGATAACCTCGAACTCTTCGCTCATACCTTTGCTTATAATTTTACTTTGTTGATGCAAGTTCTCAGAGCGCGAACCTCTGGTGCTCAAGCTTCACGCAACACACAATTCTGACACACACACCAGCACACATGGGTTGAAAACAGAGATTCGGTCCAAATTTAGATTGTCTAGAGCACTTTACATTATATGTTTATTTCTCCAAAGATGTTATTTATCGCCTCTTCTCTCGTGAGAGTATATATATATAAAGGCATTATGGGAGTCACCTGCATGGTACCGCGCACAGCTCTGTGGATCTCATATGCCAAATTTCAGAGGAAGGGCCCACCAAATAGCTGTAATATACTCACTTGCACTTCTATCTTATGGTAAACTGTTGTATCATATCTTTCTTTTCACTTCCAGCCTTTCACTCTTAATTTCTTCACTCTCGAAGATAGGATGATGACTTAATTGTAGCCAAAGTGCACCGTAGTAAGAGGGAAACTAGAAGGTGTTCACGCGGTTCTAGACGAAATCTCCGTCTCTAGGCTTTTTATTCCCTATCGATGGAAAACAGGAAAGAGTAGTAAATTTAGCATCTTAATTATTCTATTAGTCACGTGTGAATACAGCTCTAGTTCCTGTCAGCTAGTGGACACTCGAAAAGAATGACTGTCACTAGTGGACATAGATATCAAATCTAATTCCTTCCTTTCATCACTTCTATCTCTGGTGTTAACCCATAAACCATATCTTGGTATTTTTGGGGGACGTGGGTTTGTGCCCCTACCTGTGGTTTGTATGGTAAGCAGGTTATTAGTTACTTTCTGTCGACGCGGAGTTCATAAGTTTGAATTCTTTTAAGGGGACAGGGGCTGCCCATCGCCCAGATATAAATTCCTCTTGACTCATTTAAAGTCCTCTTAACTTCAGAAACTTAACGGAGTGATGTTCGATATTTAATATCAATCTTTTTTAACCCACTTCCATCCATTTGAATGTAATCCTTCTCTATATTTATATATATATACAACAGACCTTAAGTCTATTAAGATAGTCCACAATCTATAACTTTAAAACGTACTCACTAAATTGGTGGTCCTTTGCAGGTTCTCTTTCATTTAATAAGAGACACCCCACTTATTTTTAGTACTCTTTATCTCGCCACCACACCGGGAATAATATCCTGATTGCCACTCACTCTCCAAATCTTATCCTACGATCCACTTATTAACATCGATAGATGGACGTTTTCCAACGCTCAGTGAGTAAAGAAGGTAGAACTGCTGGTTTAGGCGCCCAAAGGATGATCTTGGAAAAATTGACATCTTTGCTATCTACACGCCCATACAATAATATATTGGTACACCGCTAAAAAATTACAATTGGTGTGGTATTTTAAAGATTGCTAAGAGGAGTATGTAAAACTTCCTCGGATATGCCTATCTCGTATCAATTTGGATTAAATTCTTTCCAAAAGCACGCTATAATATCTTCCTTTGAAACTCTATACATCTTAAACCTTAGACTACTTTTTTCGTTACGAGAGTGTGACTTCAACTAGGTCTAATCCACGTTCCATTGTTCTTCGTGAGCCTGGAATCAGGATTTCACATTTACTTTGCTGTGTTATCTTAAAGAGAAAAAATTGAAAGTGGTTCTAAAGAGATAGGCACATAACTCCTCTAAGTTGTTGTCTTGAGATATTCTTGTGTAGTGTTTCACTCACTTCAATCGCTCTACTTGAAAATGAGTCACGATAGGCATTTCCCATTGTTAATTCACTCTACTCTCCTCTATACACTCTCAGTCACTACTTCCTTAATACACGATGAACTGGTTTGCATCATTTTCTTTATGCTATCTACGTGAGATTGGACATACCCTTTTGAATCTTTCTTTGATTCTTTGACTATCATAAATCATGAAATGAAACTGGCGATTTTTTCTATCTATAACAGTTTACTTCTTTTCTATAACACCACTACCACTATAAAGTGTAAAATGACTTATAAAAACCTGCACCACACCACACCTTTCCTTTCTTTATTTTTGGTTCAGCTTCCCGCGTACTTTAACTCGCTTTTTTCAAATGTTTTTGCTTATCAGAGTATACTATTGTCCGCTCCTGATTACTCCGATTTCTTCGGACACGCGGAGTTTCTCACTCTGAGTTGAAATTTCGGTCCTTTTTCCCAGGGGGATAATATATATCTCATTTTCGAGAACGCTGATAAAATGTATAAAAGACGTCAGTTTATTATACAGTAATAACAAGGTGTGCTATATAGATGTTTCCTCATTTAGATTTCATTAGTCTTACAATAATGTTTACTAAAACTTTCATTACTTTAATAGTCCTACTATAGACTTTCCACAGATTTCTTTGTGAACAGTTCTTGTACTAGTTTCAAGGCCTTTTACTCTTTGTTCGTTACATATTACTACATCACATGGAGAGAATGGATATTGTGGAGATATTTTTATAAGAAATTGCAGAATAATGTTTCAACTGATTTCCTTTTACAATTATTTTTAAAAATGAAAAGTTTAATTATTGGTGCTTTCTTGGGCTTGTTCTCTAATGCTTTGCTTTGGAAGGATTTGTATTATTGTTGACTGTGAGAACCAACACTCCAATAGATTCACTGTTTCTTACGATTTGATGAGGCATTGTGCTAGCAACGAAGATAGCTGAGTAGTTAATACAATTAAATTTGCATGTAAGGAGGATAGATAAATACTCGTTGTTAATGTATATGTCTCTTTATAAGGTTTGAACATTTTAATTTAGTTTTGAAAAACCAACGACATCTTTAAGTTAACAGGATGGGTTTTTATAAATTAGTGAAAATTTCAATTTTCAGCATTAAACTTAAATAATTATCGTAGTAAGCAAAATGTATGTAGTACATTTTTACTTTTAATGGAGATGTAAAGCGGTAATTTGAAAACAGATTAAAAAATTTATTAATGGCTTGTTATATTTTATTCACAGGGTGTAAATTTATACTGAAAAATATGGTTATGAAAACAAATTATTTGTGCATAGTAACAAAGTTTGAGGATAGCTGATATATTCTATGAATTAATGATATTACACTGCTCTACTTGTAAATAAAGTTACATAATGTTAAAAATTTAGTCCTAGTCATGTAGAACTGAATACGATTTACTGATTATTAAGTGTGGCGAATTTTTTGAAATAAATAAAAATGAAAATGGTAATAATTTATTTGATTCTTCACCAAGTGACTTTTTATTCAGTAGTTTTTCAATAAGATTATTTGAAAATAGAAGCATTTTATTTCTATTGTTAAACACACAGCAGGAAATGAAAGCGTTTACCTCGTACTTAACGTTTGAAATTTTTTTTTTATTATTATTTTTAATTTTTTTTATTTTACTGAAGATTTAAGAGGGTTGATTCAAGTATCTCCAAGTACTTTTATATATGGCTGACTGCTTCTATGTCTTTTATTTTATATTATTGCTTAGTTAGGAGGCAGTATAAAAGTAACACAAAATGTAAATGATACACCACACATCGACATACATATCAGAGTAAAAAAGTAAATTATTATACTTAAACATATACAAATCACACCCAACACTCACCGACTTCATCATAACAAATAATCATTTCATCTGTAATTAACAAATAAAAAAAAAAAAAAAAAAAAAAAAAAAAAAAAAAGGATATACCCCGGGGAAGCTTCTCACTAATTTTTAATTGCACGATCAAGCGATGAATGAAATTCTTTTCTATTATCAGGAGATTCACTTTTCGGATTTTGGCACCGATTTTCCGTGTGGACTTCAAAACTAAGACTCTCATCATACTCAATATCAATATGACTTTCCTCTTTTGTAAGATCAACTGAGGAATTAAATTCTTTTTTAACATCAAGAAATTCACTCTTCAGATCTTGAAACTGATTTTTAGTGACGATTTCAGTACTAGGATTATCTTCATACTCAAGACCCATCAAACTTACCTTCTTAAATGCAGTTTTCTACAACTAATCAGCTGTATGAGTTGTTTTGAATAGCTTCCTCCTGTAGGCATTTCAGGAATTGCTTCATGTGGGGCATTCCATCGTTTTTTTTTCATAATCGGAGTCCGGTTGATTCTTGAGAGTGTTTCTGTGCGTTTCTTGGTCACCAGCATACAAAGTGATATGGTGAGTCCTTTGCGTATTTTGTGGTGGGGTGAGGAAACACTCGGGGTAGGCTCGGGTGTGTCATTTCTCTTTTCGCTTGGGATTGTGTCGTGCCCTTACAAAGGTGTTTGTTACCTCCTTATCTCTCTCCCCATGTTGAATATGGGTTATAACTGTTAAGTTGGAGAGTCTTGATAATTTATAACAATCGCTTAATATAATGTGCAGGAAAGATATTAATGTTATAATAATTCATATTGTATATGGAATATATGCTGAAAAAAAATATTGAGATAGGAATGTCGTAATGATATCGTAAATAGAGACATAAAAAATGCCACATCATCATACCATGAGGATTTGATCAGGTTGGAAATGTAATTATCTAAATTTGCAAAGCACCCTGTGTAATAAATATCATAGTATAATTATATGGGTTAACCTTGGTATAAGGTTTTCCATACTTGACTTGAAGATCTTCTGTTTGGCGTTATCATTTAACGGCATATTGCGGACTTTGGATCAACCTTACAGTGCACTAACTTCACTAAACATATCTGACTCTTGACTATAAACAATAATCCATCATTATTACCCCCACAAACACAGAGAAACCATGTTAATATTGTGCATTTAGTAAATGGGAAACAACGTCATAGTAAACAATGAGCACAATATATATATATATATATATATATATAATACTATAAATTATATATATATATTATATATATATATATATATATATATATTATATAATATATATATATATATTATTATAATTAATAATATATATATATATATATATATATATATAATATATAATATATATATATAAATTATATATATATATATATATTATATATATATATATTTATATATATATATATATTATATATATTATATATATATATAATTATATATAACTGGATATAATTCTTCTCTCTATATCTTGCTATTACGTAAATCAGTTCATAAAGGAGAAGGTAGGAAGTGTTTAAGCAAAATTTTGGATTTTGTAAAAAAAACCAGGGTTGTAATCGAATATTTAAAAATGACAAAAGTCAATTTAACTTTTAACTTTAACTTTTCCAACATTTAACATTGTATGGTATAAGGTAATGCTTAATTTTTGATAAAATTTTTTTAATCATGTATTCTAAGAAAAACTAAACACATAAAAAAAAAAAAATTTAATTCAAATTTGATGTTGATAATTTGGAAAAAAAAAAAAAAATTTCCTCATAACACCCATATTGTGTTATATATCATTGAAGAGACCTTGAAAAATGCTACTATTGATACCACTCTCATTGTTCTAGCTTAACTAGAAGAGTTGCTATCTTAATTGGACTATATTCTGGTCTCACATTTTCCAAGATTTTTCTCAAACTTTACATGCCTGTAGTTTCTAAATGGTTTGAAATATTTTCCTGAAATTTGGGATTATTCATAGTGTTCATAAAGTTAACCATTGTTGAAAATTTCAAGGAAATCGAAGATGGCGAGGTTAAAACCCTGTGTTGATTTGATGCGGAATGACCCATATAAGACTTTTTTGCAATATAGATAAAAGGATATAAATGAGAGTATGTTATCCAGCTGCCAGAGTGGAAGATATTGTTGGTAGGATAGATAGGGAGATTGTGGATACAAATGCATTTCAATATGTGTCATTATGTGATAGGCAAGCAAAAAAGAATGTTTACATTTATGAATTAATTGACCCTATTTAATTTCAACTGCAAGAAGGGTTCAAACAATTTTTCAGTAAGTTTTCTATTCAATATATATATACATAGCTAATTCCCTTTTCTGTTTGTGCTCTCTATAAACCTTGTCTTCTTGTACTATAAATATTTAATATTTAAGATGCTTTTGAATTCAATCAAAATCTTTTTTCAATCTGTAAATATAAATGTCATTTTGAAAAGTTGAATTAGCCATATTGTGTTTTATACCTCAAATAATTTCACCTGATAACTAATACCTATGAGGTGTTCGTAAAAGTGTAATATATTACAATATATGGTTTTGAATTATTATGAGTAAAAATTAATGTTAATTTTTTTTTATTCAGATATTTCACAGGATTATTTATTTGCTTATTTAAACTTTTATTATTTATCTAGCTTATATAAATTATAAAAATGAATCTCAATGGACATACAAGTGATAATGACGAATTTGATGATGAAAGTTGGACACCTCCAACTGAAGCAGAGCAGAAAGTGATTGAAGCAAGAAGAGAGAGGAATAATAAAATCTCTTCATTAATGGGCCAATATTTACTGAAAGGTTATAAAATGCTTGCCACTACATGTCCCCTCTGTGATGTAAGTACAAATTGTAAATTGACTACTGATACCTATTGTTTTGTATATGAAATCCGTTAGGAATGGTCAACCTTTACAGTATGAATATATTTTCATGTAGATAGCCTCGAAACTGTAGTGTTTGTGTGGTGGGGGATTTCATTCAAAGATATCCCCTCTCATATACTCCTCCCCTGTCATTGCTTAAATGTTTGTAGACCCTGGTAGTGAGGTTAGTGCGACTTTAGCTAATGACTTAAACAGTCTTCTTCTTTTCTCATTAATTTCTGCAAAATATGCAATCTTTATTCTAATTTTCACTTGTAAGGCATCATCTCTCTCTTCTTCATGACCTCATCTCATAGCTGAAATGCGGTGTTTTGACACGATGACAGAAAACCATTTGTCCCCTATCATGATGAATTTTCACCCAGTTATATTTTTGGCTTATGGGAATAACTATGATGGAGGCTTCCAAACTTTCACTTTATGGATTGTCATTTTTGACAATTTATGATTAAATTCATCTGAGGGTTTTTTTTTTTTTTTTTTTTTTTTTTTTTTTTTTTTTTTTTTTTTTTTTTTTTTTTTTTTTTTTTTTTTTTTTTTTTTATTTAGCACAATTTCTCATATTTTCTTTTCTCAGGCATCACTTTAGATAATTTCAATGTTCACCATCACCAGTAGTTCACCTCTAGTTATCAAGATACATCTGTAAACGCACTCACCAATTCTCTACCCATGACAACCTTGAGTGGTTTGTGCAGCTCTCAACTCTTACCGCAGAACATATTGAAGATGAATCAAACATATTGGACCTTTTCCTATATTCCAACCCTTTGCTTTATACTGTTAAGCTCTCTCCTCCTCTGTGTTCCTCCAACCACTTGGTCTTTGGCATTTTGGTTGGACCTTTAGTTGTACCTAGTTGAAATTCTTGGGAATGATTATAGATTTGAGTAGGTTCCTCGGGGTACTCTTATTAAACACAAACCCTGACTAAATTTGGATGTTGATTCTCGCATTGTTCAACGCAGGAGATGTACCTTCAAGAATTACTCTCATCTTAAACTCTTGCAGCTTTTTTATATTTCATAGCAGCATCATACAAAATACTTCTTTCTCCATAGAAGATGTAAGACCTTTGTAAGTCATCTTGTTCCCAATCTCTATGACACTATTAAAAATATCAATTTTAAATTTGATGTTTCTTCCAATGGTTCCACATTATCTATCTATCATCTCAGGTTGAATTTTTCCCTGAAGTTTTTGCCTCTACTTCTCATTAAACAATCACAGTTCTGTCCTTTCTTCAAACTCATTTATGCCTCATGTCTATCGCAATTTCTTCTTAAGGTGTGATTTTTGCCCTTTTTGAGTTTAATTCTCAGAGGGGGTATAGTCTTGATTATATTCTTGTGATTCTCAAAATTTGTTTGTGAGACTGCACCTTATATAACTAAACTGTTTCATTTCTGCCTATCATCAATTCCTCCTCCTGCTTTAATGAAAGCATGCGGTCACTTATTATGTGTCGAAAAAATAAATTTAACCTAAACTCTCAACCTATCTTTTAACTTTTGTTGCTTTCAAAGTTTTTGAATCGATCATAAAATGTAGGGTTTGGAAATATCCTAATCCTTTCAAGTAACGCCTGACTAGTGATTTTTGGCCTTTTCCCTAACTTTTGGTCCTGCTATTTAATATTTAGGTGAATCTTTTGCTGGGACACTGGGACACATCCCAATATTGAAAATTTTTGATAGAGTCTGACACACCTCTTTTGGTATTTCCTTTTTTGATTTCCTTTCCGGTCGCCCTATCCCTGCTGTTGTAGACGGCCATCTTTAATCAATCAAAATCAACTCGACCCAAAAATAGATACTTTTGAACCCGACCATCTTCGATTTTAATGAAAATTGGTAAACACGTAGACTTATATGAGAATATGGATATGCCCCAATTATAATTATAGGTGACTGACTTTTGATTGCTGAAATATAAGGTCACAAAGTTTTAACTTTTGATATTTTTTAACCTAACCCTAATTTCAAATCAACATAGCTCATTAACTAATAAAGCTTGAATTTTGGTTTTAACGTCATTTTAAAGCTCTTAAGTAGATGGTTATAATTTTCCTTATGCAAATATTCCCTAAAATTAGTTTCATTTTAATGAATTTGAAATATGACTTAATTTTATTTTTCATTGTTTGTAGACAATGAATGATTTTCAGTGTATTGTTACATGATTTTTTCATTTCTAATGTTGATTTTATTCTTCACTTGACAGTGTATATTACTTGAAGATAGACAAAGCGAGAAGTATTGCATAGGCTGTATGGAGGTAGATGCTGATACTAAAAAAGATAATCCTGGTAAGTGATAAGAATATAATATGTATTAAAATATTTACCGTAGTTTTACTTATTTTGAGATCACCTAATCTCTGTCTTTAGTCCCTTGTATAGTATATTCTTTCTTGATGCAATATTATAAGGGCAAAGGTTATTAACTCCAACTTAAAGGTTATTAACTCCAACTTAAAAGTTATTAACTCCAACTTAAAAGTTATTAACTCCAACTTAAAGGTTATTAACTCCAACTTAAAAGTTATTAACTCCAACTTAAAGGTTATTAACTCCAACTTAAAGGTTATTAACTTTCAGCTTAAATGTTATTAATTCCAACTTAAAGGTTATTAACTCCAACTTAAAGGTTATTAACTTTCAGCTTAAATGTTATTAATTCCAACTTAAAGGTTATTAACTCCAACTTAAAGGTTATTAACTCCAACTTAAAGGTTATTAACTTTCAGCTTAAATGTTATTAATTCCAACTTAAAGGTTATTAACTCCAACTTAAAGGTTATTAACTCCAACTTAAAGGTTATTAACTCCAACTTAAATGTTATTAACTCCAACTTAAAGGTTATTAACTTTCAGCTTAAATGTTATTAACTCCAACTTAAATGTTATTAACGGTTTCTTTAAAATTTCTGTTTTTTCTTATATATTTCAATTTGCAAAGAAAATCCCTTAAATTTAGAGTGACATTTCCCCATGTTTAAGGCCTTTCTATACATACGAACGCTTAAAACGCGGCGCTTCTGACGTCGAATAAGTCAATGAATACATTGTTCCATCTATATGAGCGATTTGAACATACTCATTGATCTATTGAATTGGGGTTTGCAAAGTTCAATTGGGGTTTGCAAAGGAGGTAAGAAGCGCCGCGTTTCAAGCGCTTGCATAGAATGGACCTAAGACTTGCAGTAAGTACACTAGTAAGAGTTTTGCATTCGGATTATCAAAAATTCCCCCCAAAACGGAATGATTTTAAATTTGAGCAACAAAACTTTTTGATATTTATGATAATTCAAATTTAATTTTTATGTAATTCTTTTTTTTTTTTAATAATTTTTTTTGTTTTTAAAATTTGTCGAGTTTTTTCAAAAAAAGTAGCTGATGTACATCTAATTTATAAATATAATAATAATTGCAACTTATCATCATCATCCTCCTTCTATCCCCAGATTGGGGGTGAGGTGCGTCGCATACACCGGAACAGAAAAGTAGTAGAAAAAGATTATGCAAATCGAAAAGAAAGCCCCCCTCCCCTCTTTTTCCGTCCACTTTATACCCTTAAGTGAGAACACGTCGCAGTCAGAAAAATCTGCCCTAGAGGTTTCACGAGACTGCGACGGACCCCGACTGCGGTATCTCGTGAATGTGGGGTCCATCTCCTGGGTAAAGAACACAACCATACTCTCACAAAACCCGCCATTCACAACTGTTATGCACCTTTCTTCTCGCCTCTGCCAAACTCGCATTCCTCTCCTTCAGGCATTCCTTTACCGACTCAATCCACTTTTTCTTTCTCCTAGCCGGTTGATTCCCAGGACACTCACCACTATACATCCTCTTAACCAACTGACTATCATACATCCTTTTCATATGAGCAAACCATGGCAATATACTCTCGTTTATTCTCACATTTACGCTTTTCTTCACACCACACAACTCCCTAATGCGTTCATTCCTTATTTTATCAATTCTTCTCACACCTAACACAACCCTAAGATTGTTCATCTGAACACTTTGTAGCTTAGATCTATACCTTTTATTCCAGACCATAGTTTCACTACTGTACATTAACACAGGTAACAACATTCCTTCATGCAAAATCCTAACGCACTCAAGACCTAGTCCCTTCACATTCACCACTGATTTAATTGCACCATCCACCTTCCTACCATTCTCAACTTTCCTACTACACTCTGCATCATCCGTTCCCTTTTCATCCAGCATATATCCTAAATATTTAAACAGATACTTGTTCCAGTTGCTCACCATATAACCTGACTTCTCACCGCGGAGTCTCCTTACTCACCCTACTTTTATATACATTTATTTTCAAACCCCTCCTTTTGCACACCCTGCCAAACCCCTTTACCAATCCTCTCAAACTCTTCAGATTCACTACACAAAAACCAAATTTTCATACAATAAGCAGGGCACCCTCCACTCTCTTCCATTCTCCATCATTATAACACCTTCCCCTGCCACCCCCACCTCTAATTCTTTCATAACCCTATCCTTATACAAATTAAATAACCAAGGAGACATAACACATCCATACCTCACTACGCTCTTAATATTAAACAAATCACTTTCGACTCCATTTATTCTAACACACGCTTCACTATCGTCATACATACTTTTGATTCCATTCAGAAACCTACCACCAATACCATATATCACTGACACCTGCCACAGAGCTTCCCTATTAATCCTATCATACGCCTGTTGCAAGTCTATAAACATACAATTTATTCTTCTCTCTCATTTCCTCAATCATTTATTTCAATGTAAAAATTTGATTTACACATCGTCTACCACTTCTAATGCACCTTGTTCTTCATCAATTAGTCCTTCAGTCACTCTATGTACTCTTTCAATCAAAATACCAGTATATATCTTCCCTACAACACACAATAAACTAATTCCCCTATAGTTCCTACAATTCCCCTTATCCCCCTTACCCTTATATAAGGATACTATTACTGCTCTCCTTAAATCTCTCTGAACTATACCCCCCATAAACGCTTTGTTAAACAACTTCCAAATCCATTCAGTCACCATCTCACCTCCTCCATTCTTGCAATTTATCTACTGTATATATATATTTTTTTGTGCATTTTCCTCTTTCCTCTTTTGATATCATCCTTGTCAAAATAATTTTCTTTCTATATTATCATCTTTTTTATTATAAAAGTTGTTTCGAACGTATGTTAATTGTCACCAGTATTTTATATACAAAATATTTATTACAAGAAGAAATTTATGTAAAGATTTAGTTCCTTTGTGTTCTATTTCAAAATGAAATTTACGAAGAGGTTTATTAGTTCCCTCGTGTTCTATTTTTCGATACATTCTTACTTAACAGCGATTTTATTCTCATTCTCCTTTTCAAAGTTCAAAAATGAAATATTTTATTCTCTCATCATTCAATATTCTTTCATTTTTTATTATTATTATTATTATTATTATTATTATTATTATTATTATTATTATTATTATTATTATTATTATTATTATTATTATTATTACTATTATTGTAGGGTGACATATTTAATTAGCGCTTTTACTCGTGAATTGTGCAAAATGCATTTCTACCATATCCTTAGACAGTCACTACATGTCACCATGTTTGTAATTGCCTATGTAGAGTGAATAATAACTTTGTTTTACAGCTGAATACAAGACACCTCCCCTACCCCACAATGAGTATTATTTAGAATTTAGAAAATCAGCAGGACGAGCATCTCACTCTGCAATTTACCCTAGGCTAGTCCATTTCCAGTGAAAGTAGAGAAATTTTAAGACAATAAGGACCCGAGTCCTGTACTAACCAAAGCTTCACCATTGCAGCCACAATACATGTGAGAAATCTTTTAATTTCAAAATTTTAAATAAGCGCTTTATTGAAAATGCGAAAATATGTAATCGGTTACTTGTTGATAGTAGTTACAGAAATGATGTTCAAATGAAATTTTAAAAACTTTGGAGAGGATAAAGAAGCAAAGAATCAGGGATAATATGGAGTGCTCAGAAAAGAAATGTAACGATAGGAGTGAAGTCAAAAATACTGAAATAGCAAGCATGGCATTTTGGAAAGAATAACATCGTATGCTATATTAATGTAGAGGAGATGAGAACATGTTGTGTTATATATTTTAGATGTTAGATTTTTGGTACGCTATACTTACAAGTGTATGAATTGCACTTAATTACACACAGAACACCTCTTGTTTTCAATTATGGATATTGATGTCTTTGCTAATACAGTAAAGTTTTTTTCAAGGAATATTTTTAACATCAATGTTTAAAATAAATCATTTATATTAGAACGGGTGGATTTTTGTAACCGGCCGGGTGTGGGGGGGGGGGTAAATGAGAAAATAGACATTATTTTAAAAGTTAAATAATCTTATATACCTTTTTGACAAGATAAGGCACAGTAAATAGGATTGAAGAAGTTAAAAACAGAAAAATGAAAGGTTTGAGAATCTTTAAACGGGAGGTAAGAAGCTCATACAATACAGGTTGCATGAGCTTATGTAGTGGTCAGAATTCTATATTAAAGGAAATTTATTATTTTTTTTTTCTTTTTAATTAAGACAGTTTAAGATTATTTGGCCATTCACGGCTTCTAAGTAATTACACAAAATAATAAGCTTATTCATATACCGTTGCTTAATAAACGAAGAATAATAAAAAAAATCCGCAAGGGAGTATCGTCAAGAATGAAAGAAACAGGTATATGGTCATGAAACTGTAGCTTTTTTATGGGAATGATGTATTTGTATGATCATTTGTGGCCATATGTGATACTTGTATGTAATTTTCGCCTTAAGAAGTATAAAAAGGTGATTAACTTAAAAAAAAAAACGCTTGAAAAAACATGGGAAATATTTATCAACTTAAAAAAAGGTTATTTTCAACAGGGCTGCAGAGCAAAGTTGCAGACGTGCGAGCTTTTGGGAAGAGCTGAAGCCGAATCAAAAAAAAAAAAATTTTTTTAAATGATGGTGCCAAAGTCGAAACTGCGAAAGGGTGGAGCTGCAATAAGACCATAAATTACTGGAATGTAGGACCCTCTTGAGTTTTCTATTAACAGTATTGATATATATGAGGTGGGTGTGTGCGGTGTGGTTACTATGGGATACACTTCTGAAAATCTGCAATTAACAGTTTAGAGCACAGATCACGATAGCAAATCAACGGGGGTGATAGTAAACTGTGTGAGTTTGATGGGTGAAGAGAAGAAATAGGAGTGATATTTTGGTGTTATGATAAGGTAATAAGTATAAAGAAGTAGAGGGAATTAGTCGCAAGAATTGGTATAAATCGTGTAGGTATTTAGAACTATAGATTGAAATACTGGTGATAAAGTTATATTTAAGAATGGAAGCGAGTTGTGATGACTGTGAGAGTATAGAAGTTAGAGTGTGTAAAAAACTATAGTACAGCGGTTTGTAGAGATGATGAAGTTCTCAAAAAATGACTGCTAATGGTTAGCGGCAAGGATAGGTACCCTTGTAAGTATAAGAAAGATGAAGGAATATGAAAATAGCAATAAATCTGTTTTGAAGATCAAATTTCCTTACCCACATAAAAGTTAGGTGGCTTGAGTAGTATTGGGTGGTTTCCCGCCAAAACTAAAGTCTGAGGGTCCCTGTCCCGACCCTAACGGTGGTGGCGGAGAAAATCAAGATTAGGTAAAATTAATAAGAGGTGAGATGTATGTATATTTTTTTAATTTCATAAATAGTTGAATAATAGGAGATCGGGGGTTCCGTCGCCAAAAGTAACGGTGAAAGGCGGCGCGTGAAAGATATATGTCGATATTTTAGTTTAAAGAGGGTATGGCACCTATAGTGACAGACAGAGGACGATGGCGTTTGAAAGGCATAACAAGGGCCATTTAGAGAGTGGTTAGGGGGATGCGGATCCCACTTATGTCTCATCTGAAACAAATGATTGCAGATTTAATGAGAGAAGAAGTAAATTGCGTATTTAGTTGGATTACAAGATGGTGTATGACGAGGATTAAAGGGAAGCTGTATAGTGTGGCGAGTGTCGATAGTGAGGTATATGGTGACTAGGTGTAGGTTTTGAAATGGAAGTCAAAAGTATGTGGTAGGTGACGATAGTGGAAGCGTGTAGCGGAAGAATAAATGAGTCGTGATAGTGATTGGTTTAATATTAATAGTGGAGTGAGGCAGGGATGGGTTATGGTTTCCATTGTTATTTTAATTTGTATTATGAATGGGATGATGGAAAGAATTAGAGGGTAGGGTGGCAGGGGAAGGATGATGGAATGTGGAAGAGAGTGGAGGATGCCCTGCTTAATTTGCATTGATTGATTTGTTTGTGTTGAATATCAGGAAGCTTGAAAGGATTGTAAGAAGGGTTATTTTGGACAGGGTGTGTTAAAAAGGACTGGGGGGTTGATAGAGTTAATGCTGAATGAGTAATAAGGATGATGGTAGGGAGGAGAAAGTCATGCTGTGTGGAAATCTTTAACTTGTACTAGATGGGGAAGTCAATTGAGATAACGCAGATAATCATGAGTTTAAATATGAGGGCGTATGATGATTGGATGAAAAGTGAACAGGGCTCGAGATGGCAGAACTTCGTATCTCAGGAGGTAAGTTGTGGAAGGAGGTGACTTGATTCATAATTAATACAAATGTGCGACTAAGTTTGATGTGCGCGGCGGGTAGGTATTTTAAGATGACCCAGGAGTTAGATGCTGTGGGTGGTTGTGGAATTTTTTTTTTTTCGATGTGCACGTATGGGACCACCACAGCACGCAAAAAGAGAAGCGGCTCTCTATAACAGTAGGTCAGAGATAGAGGAACGCAGAATTTGTGTTCACATATAACTCACAGAGAACGGAGTTGATCGGATCAAATAGGAGCAAGGCGAATTCCGGAAGAGTAATGCCGTATATGTCAGGGAGGAACTCGAGTCATGGCTGAGATGCCGGTTTCTCAATGCCACAAACGTACGATCATGCTGAGCAGATAGTTAAGAGGATTTGAAACACTGAAGAACTAAACGAACAGGGGGGGGGGTCTCTGCTCCGTACATGGACAGAAAAGATATCACAATCTAAGTGCGTGAGATTAGGATAATGTCCAATTCAATTAAACAGCGCAGAATCACCTCCGGGCAGCGGACTATCGGCGATTTACAATTGCAGCACGGCCAGTGGACCTAAATGAGTTTTTATAATGGTCGCCCAGCTTGGCACGCATCTAACTCAAGGAGAATCCCCGGCCAACACGAGGAAACCCTGACTGAAGGAAACGGTAAAAATCAGTGGTGTGGTGTGGTGTGTGAATAAAAACAAAATTATTGCAAGATAGTAAAGGAACGCTGTCTGCATAGTTACTCACTGTCACGTGTATGGCAGAGCATGGGTTTTGAAGGTCTGCGTATATCAGCTCTTTCTATCGTTATTCCCGAAAACCCACATGGGAAGGGATCTCTCAGACAAAACATAAAGTTGCCGTATGGAGATGGATGCGAAATAAGAGGATTATAAGTCTTTCACAAGATTACAATTATGTTACGGATTATGTTGACTTACCTTAGGGTCGTGTTGCGATGGCAAGAGAATTGGCATTATGTAAAATGAGGTAATAAAAGTCGGTCTAGCGCGCTCTCTATGTTGAGTGTTGCAAGAAAGGCGGTAAAATGAAGAGAATAAATGATGTATGGTATTAATGCGATTTGGCAATATAAGACAAGGACGAGCCAGTGATAGTCGGTTAGTTTAAGCCTACGAGAATGGTGCTTGCCCCGTGTGGGTTGAGTGAAACCGCGAATGAATATAGGAGAATCTTAGTCAGGTAAAGGCAAGTGTTCTGGAGGGAGACGAATGTGAGTGTCTGGCAGTAGGCGAGAAATTGAAAGAAGGAGACGAATGTGAGTTTGGCAGATGCGAGAAGAAAGGTGCATAATAGAGAGTGATGGCGGGGTATGTGAGAGGGTATGGTCCAGGGGGATGACCCCCACATTGAAGGTTCGTCGAGGTTTTGTGATGTCCTAGGGTAAATTTTTTTTTTTTTACCGCGATGGGTTCTCATTTATGGATGAGGGGATGATAGGGGCGATTGCATTTCATTTGGACTTTCATCATGTTCTATTAACTTTTCTGTTTCTGAGGAAAGGAGGAAGATAAAGGAAAATAAATAGGATTTTTGGGATGTTAAAAGTGTACGCCATATTTAGGCAACGCTTTAGTAACGCAAAAATAAGTTATAAAGGTTGGATGTAGAGTATTATTCATATTTTAAGGGTTAGTTTAATCTTCCCAGACGAAGCACTCAAATTCTTCTTGCTTCAGAGAAAACGGAAAACAGCAATTTTTGGCAACAAACTTCAAAGAAAAGTTGAAGGTTATTTTCAAGTTTAGAATTTCAATTCTTAAATTAGTTCCTTAATAAGGAAAGTTTTTAAGAAATAAAATTCTTTTCTTTGAGTATCAACTTTTGTTGCCATTATATATCAGACAGCTATACTACTTGAACTAATACAAGTGTCCTGTATAGACCTCTCTAGTTTTCTTTTATCAAGCCAAATTATCCAAGGGAATACTAATACCTGGCCACATTTTATGTTTTTCATGCATAATTCTTACCAGCGGCTGTACTATCCAATCTTAAAATAGAGATGCTGACTGAAGTACTAGTCTGGCAACAATTTTGTTTTTCCATCTTGTCTTGACAACACATATTTAATTATTGATCATTTTATATTTTTCCTCAAAAATAGGAATTTAAAAAAGCCCAAAAAAGCCCAATAAAACCAAAAAA
>JABUQX010006074.1:7500-10000 GCA_015478945.1 Trachelipus rathkii
ACACTCCAATTGAATAATATGAATAATATGCAATAATATGAATAATATGGAATAATATAATTATAATTATCAATTATAATTATAATTATAAATTTAATTATAATTAATAAAATAATAATAACTAATAAGATATAAATAATAATAGATAAATAAATAAATAACTAATAATAAATAATAATAATAATGATAAATAAGCAAAAGGAAAATATTTAATAATCATAATAACATAATTATTAATAAAACAAAAATATAATTAGAATAACAATTATAATTATACTATAATTATAAAATAATAATAATAATAATAATAATAATAAAATAATAATAATAAATAATAATAATATTAATAATATATTAATAATAATAATAATTAATCAAGAAAAGTTAAGAGTATTTATAAAATGGAAATGAAAAGAGAGACAAAGTTTATGTGTGGTCCGTAACGATCTTCTAGTCAAGATGGCTGTTACTCATATCATGTATTTAAATGATTTTAGACCAGGGACTTAAAATGTAAAGGTTTCCAAATTGCAGATGATACCAAAAGGCTATCTCAGTAAGAAAGAAATAATTGATAGATGTATATAAAGTTTTAAAATGATCTTTTTCCAAGCTATAATAAAAAGATAACTTTGGCAAATGGAATTTTAAAAGCAAAAAGTGTAAGGTTACTCAAATATAATATTTAACTACAATGTTAATGGGATTGACTTTAGTCTTTGCGACACAAGAAAAAATATTGAAGATGCATTATAAATTGGAAGTATAGCTAATCAAGTGTTATGAAATACAAGAATAAGCTTATAATATTCTACGTGTTGTAATAAATTCGCATGTCGCTTTGCAAGCGCTAAAGAAGGTATAAGTAAGCTGTATGATAGTTAGCTACGAGTACTTTTCTCGTTAGAAAGGCTATTTCTGTAAGAGGGATCTGATACAATGTCTACAAAATATTTACATATATTGATAATACTGAGATCAATCACATTCTTATAGGAAGTACCAACGGACGGGAGACCAGGGGACACAATAGTAAAATTATGAAGAAGACATGTAATCTTGATGTGAGAAAACATTCATTTCAACTATTAGAATTTTAATTTTTGGAATAAAGGATTTGCTGAATCCTGTCACTACTGGCTAATTCTATTATTTAGGACATTGAAGGCACATATATAAGGTGTTTAGAGTGTGAGATTGCTAGAATTCTAATGGTTAAATTCTAATGGCGGGAGTAACTATGACTCTCTTGTGTGGTGTGTATTGGCTGCTTTCTTAAGCTCCTTTCACATAGCACAAGTGATCGTTGATTACTGACTGGAGGCCTCCAAAGTGGCACCGCCGGAAACTGTGTCTGCTTGAGAGGGTCTGGGTGTGGACCTCCCCTTCGGCCCTGCTTTCGCCCAATTGGGCGATTCTTCGACTGTTAGAGGCTTCGTTAGAGGCAGGTTTCTCTTTATTGGAGTGACCTGTCTGTTCCGGGCTCGACCAAGTGGTCACTGAGCTAACTCTGGTCCCGGCTCCCACGTACCTTTTTGGGGCTTCGAGCCCCCTGGTTTCCATCTACTCCCTCGGGTAATCTCCCCGTAGGGTAAGGTCGTGGGATTGGTAGACATGGAGCAGCTGGCTCGCGAGTGCTGTCCTGTCTGCCGGTTGGTGTTACGGACCTACGGAGGGATGCGTATCCACTTCCAGCGGGCTCATCGCAAAGAATACGATCGGGCCGTCCTGCAGGAGGCAGGGCAGATGTACATGACGTGGTCAGACGAGGATATCACCCTCATGGCGAGGGAGAAGGTCCGGCTAATGGGGTTGAACGTGCGGTTCATGAACCAACCTCTCTTCGCCACATTCCCAATGCGGACCCTTAATTCAATCAGGGTTAAGAGAAAGTCAGCTGTCTACAAAGAAACCGTAGTGTGTCTGAGACGTGCACAGGCAGCTGCTCCTCTTAACAATGGGGTACAGGCACCTCCGGAGATGGCGGAGGCTCCGATTGTAGACCTTGTAGTTCCGTTCACTGACTTTGTTCGGGTTGGGGAAGAGGTCTTGGTGGACCCTGCTGTCCCTCCGAACCCTCTAGTCGAAGTGGTTGATTTGACTTGGGAACAATCTAGTCGAATTGGTTGATTTGACTGAGGACGATGATGCTGAGATTCAGTTGTTGCGTGAAGAGCGGGGTCCTGCTCCGTTCTCGGAGGATGATCTCCGGGTGCTGCTTTCTCGTCGAGGTTTTAAGCAATTCCTAGACTTGGAGGACCGGGGTCGCCCGTATCTCCGTCGACGAGCTTAAGTAGCCGATGGGTGCTTTCAGCAGGAACGGGTGCCTTAGGAGTTGATGAAGTTTCCTTCCAAGACCTGGAGAACTTCAGGCGGGGGATCTCCTCAACATCCTTAATGGCCTTCTAGCATACCCGCAGCCCGGGCTTCTGAGGAGGCAAGTTACGCTCGTTCCCAAGGTTCCCGAGCCTGTGGATTTTGATGACCTCCGACCGATCTG
>JABUQX010006074.1:12500-15000 GCA_015478945.1 Trachelipus rathkii
TTAAAATAAGGCTTATAGTCTATGACACAATGAAACCGCAACACTAAAGAGTGTTATTTGTAATAATGATAATATCACAACAGAAATAAAACAAACATGTTTGAAAGAGAACTTTTGTTACATTTTATAATGTAGAATTTGAAACAGACTAGCCTTGCTATGATATTATTATTTTAATTTTTTATTGCTATTGAAATTAAATCACTTAAATATCCAAAAAAATTAAAAAATATATATAAAAAAGCAAAAAATCAAACAAAGCAAAAAATCATGATTTTTTGGCCAAATAATCAAGTGAAAAAATCAGTTGAAAAAATCAATTGATTTTTTCCGTGCCATCCCTGCAATTAAGTAAGCATTATAAATAAAAATTAAAAATCAAAATATTACCTGACATAGTATAATTAAAAATATTGATGATAAAATTATATTGAATTAAAAAGAGCTTAGTATTTTAAAACCGTAAGCAAACGTACAACTGACAGAAGTGCATATATATATATATATATATATATATATATATATATATATATAAATAGAAATACATATTAATCAAAATTATATATATATTATATAATATATATATATAATATATAAATTTATATATATAATTATATATAATATATATATATATATATATATATATATATATATATATATATATATAAGATAGAAAAGAATACAAATTAATCAAAATTATCATAACAATAAAAAAATATTTGCTCAAACTGAAAAAAGGGAAGACCATTTCAAAAATAAAATGCATTGTCCAAAAGCTCTACGGAACGATGAATTCAGTTATTATTAATGAAAAAATATTTTAAAATATACACAAAATGTTTAAGTTGTTTTTATAAAGGGAAAAATATATTAAAAATTCATAGCAATTGAAATTTGAAATTTTAATTGCTGCCAAACCAATCTTTGAACAATCCTTTTGGATATCCTCTTTCAATATAATCTCTCTCCTCTCTCCTCTCTCTCTCTCTCTTCTCTGCTCTCTCTCTCTCTCTCTCTTCTCTCTCTCTGCTCTTCTCTCTCTCTCTCTCTCTGCTCTCTCTCCCTCTCACTCTCTCTCCTCTCTGCTCTCTCTCTCTCTCTCTCTTCTCTTCTCTCTCCTTCTCTCTCTCATCTCTCTCTCTCTCTCTCACTCTTCTCTCTCTCTCTCCTCTCTCTCTTATCTCTCTCTCTCTCTCTCTCTCTCTCTCTCTCTCTCTCTCTCTCTCTCTCTCTCTCTCTCTCTCTCTCTCTCTCTCTCTCTCTCCTCTCTCTCTCTCTCCTCCCTCTCCTCTCTCTCTCTCTCTCTCTCTCTCTCTTCTGATATATGATATTATATATATATATATAAACTCATATATATATACTTTATATATATATATTAGTATATTATATATCATATATAAATATATATATATATACTCATATATATAATATATGATATATATATGATATATATAATATATCATATAATATATATACTAATATATATATATATATATATATATATATATATTATATATATATATATATATGATATAATATATAATATATAATTATATATTATATATATAAATATATATCTATATATATACATATATAATATAATTATTATATATATATACTATATATATATATATATATACTATACTATATATATATATATTATGTATATATATATATCGTTACTTGGAAGGCAAAATGTCATAAGCGACAGTTTTGGTGTCATTGTTTTTAATTCCACTGAAATGAAATATTCTGTTCAGTCGAAATGAATATAATGTTTCAGCTTTCTACCACAGTAGTAATGCTAAAAGATTTGTATGCAAACTATTTACGTTTGTGTATATATAAACGTCCTTTTAGGGGGTTTAAACGTTATTCCCCCACCTTCATAAGTTATTACAATAGTATGTATGAATTTTTATGGTGCTGGGCCCCATGGAGGGTCAGGAACCTCCCTTGTGGTTTCTCTCACCAAAAATTTGAATTTTCGTTGTAAAATTGAATTTTGAATCTGATTTATGAAAAAAGTTTTATATTATATTTATATTATATTATATATATATATATATAATAATATATATATATATATATATATATATATATATATATATATATATATATATATAGTATATATAATAATATATATAGATATATATAATATATATATATATATATATATATTACATATATAATATATTATAATATTAAATATATTTATATATATATATATTATATATATATATATATATATTATATATATATAAATATATATTATATAATATAAAATATATAATATATATATATATATATATAATATATACACGTTCTCGAGAATCTCGAATCTCTAACTCGACTGTTCTGTGGCTAAACTTCTTCCCTTCGACTACAATAATCTTTGTGTTTCTGCTACTGTCTCTCCCTAACAGAAACAATTTTCACGCCTTTTTTGAAATATACTTACTACTTCATCACGAAGACGCTATATTCATTCTCATCC
>JABUQX010006074.1:20000-60617 GCA_015478945.1 Trachelipus rathkii
TGCGGCTAATAATAATTTAAGAATGTTTCAAGTTCTTTTTGGTTATACTCGCTATTAATATATATAATATATATATATATATATAATATATATAATATATATATATATATATATATATATATATATATATATAAATATATATATATATATAGTATATTTATATATAAAATATATATATATATATATAAATATATATATATATATATATATATAAAAATATATTATATATATATATATATATATATAATATATATATATATTATAAATATATATATATAATATATATATATATATATATATATATATATATATATATATATATATAAAATATATATATATTATATATATATATATTATATATATATATATATATATATATATATATATATATATATATATATAATATATAATATATAGTATATACATAATATATATTAATATATAGTATATATAATATTATATATATATATATATATATATATACTATATATATATATATATATATATATTATATATATATATATATATATATATATTGTAAGATTTTTCAACTGAGACTTTGTCAGCATTGGTCACACATAGATCCACCAAAAAACACACGATACATTCAAAATATGCAGCCAATTTTCTCTGCCCCCAGATTAATAAAGGAAAATTATTGAGTCCTTTGTAATTACAAATTCTGGCACTTTAATAAACAGGGACGGCAAGTTTAAAATAGATACATCAGAATGCAGCATTCGAGAAACATGAAGAAAAATCAGAAAAAAACACACCCACTATAAAAAAAATTTCTTGTTCTAAATTTTTGTATAAAATTAGCTCTTCTCTTGGACAAGGCTGCAAGGACAGATTCGAAACTAGAGCAAGCCCTCATTATTGTGCATTATGTTATTATTTCAATAATGTATACATTAAAACTTAACATGTGATATTTTTAATTATAACCACACCCAAAGTGTTCTTAAGTAAATATATTTTCCACTACTATAACAGTTCATTTTATATCAGCGCGCACAAAGAACTCCGGTACACAATTGATAACCTTCTACATAACATATAACTAAAGGCCATACCTACATATATTAAAGCCCGCTATATATAACTATCATCAATCATATCACTCTATATATATAATACTAATATATTATAATACATAATATAATATATATACTCACTAACAACTATAAGAACTATAAGTAAAAACTTTATATAAATATAATAATACATTAATTCAACTAATATCGTAAATTGGAAATTTACTTAGAATACATAAAATAATAATATCAATACGTAGGAAAAATTGATAAAAAAAAAATAAATGCAAGTTAAAAAATGCAAAATATTGGCAAAGTGCTTTTGCCAATTTCAAGCTACAAAGAGTTGCAAGTACAAACATGGGTTTTAGAAACTCAATTACAAGACAAGTTACTCCAAAAAATGTACGTTATAGTACAAGTGTTGTACGTTGAACAGTAAGCTGATATATAGTATATAATATATAATATATACTCACTATAATCTATCATATCCCATATATATTTATATATAACTATATATATAATAATATCATATAATATATATATATACATATCACTATATATATATACTATAATACGCTACATAATAATATATATAATATATTCTACTATATATATAATATATAATATATATATATATATCACTATATATATATATATATATATAATATATAATATATATATAGAATATATATATATATTATATATATATATATATATATATCGCACCTCACGCATTGCTACCTAGATCCGAAAGATGGATTGAACACCCGAGACCTATTGCCTTAATATATATATATAATATATATATATATATATATATATTAACATATATAGTTCTATAATGTATAATATATATTATATATGAACAATACCAAACCCATTTTGAAACGCATATCGTGAAAATATATATAGATATATATATATAATATAATAATATATAATATATATATATAATTATATATATATAATATATAAAATAGTATATATATATATATAATATGTGTGTGTGTGTGGTGTGTGTTGTGACCTTGTGTGTGTGTGTGTGTGTGTGTGTGTAGGTGTTGTGTGTGTCTGCTCGCAAGGATATGTAACTTATATATTTGGTATAAGCATGAAAGAAGGTAAAGGTGTTATAAAGTTTTATTTTTTCCATAGGATTATGCTAATTAGTTTTCATTAATATTTTTATTATGTATTATTAATTATTATTCTTCTTTCTTAATTAAGTAATTCTTCTCTTTTATATAAGCGGTTTAAATTCTTATCATCATTATTTATTTTCAAAAATTTTATGCTATTCATAATTATAGTTAAGATAAAATATTGACAATCAGCTTTCCAAGAAATCATTTTTTAATTGAAAAACCTGAATACACACAAAATACAAACATGCATGCATACTACGGAAAGTTGATTAAGATGAAACATTTGAAACGTCACCTTGAGAAAGGGTTATCTAAACTAACTCATTCTGTTGAAAACTAATAGAAATTTATGTGGTTGAAATCCAAAAAGGATGATATTTATGTATATATATATATATATATATATATATATATATATATATATATTTATATATATATATATATATATATATATATATATATATATAATATATATATTCTACCAGGGTGTAGTATCAAATTTATATATATAATAATATATATTTATATATATATATATATATTTATATATATTTTTATATATAAAATATTTATTTATAGATAATAATTTTATATATATATATATATATATATTTATATATATATATTATATATTTAATATATATATATATAATATAAATATATAATATTAATATATATATATATATATATATAGATATAAATATATATTATATAATATATATCCAAATATGATATATATATATATTATATATATATATATATATATATACCCTCATTTGGACAAAGGCTGATGGCTACCAAATTCCACCAAGAGTTGAAGGAGGTTCCCAAATCGGAGCCAATCTAAAATCAAAGATAATTGGGAAAATAGATAAAGGGAGTGTGTTCCAGGCTCTACTAGTTGAGTACGTTTATGATTGAACATAGTCGCTAAGTCTGATGTTAGATTGTTTGGTAGAGGAAGGATGAGACTGAGTAGTAAGGCGTGTCATCAGTGGAGGAGATACGCAACTAAAAAGTTCAGAAGAGCAATATCCATTGTAAAAACGATACAATAAAGAGAGTGGCCCAATAATTTGACGGGTAGGAAAAGACTGGAGAGAGAGCTAATGAAAGCAAGAGAGTTGATAAGAAGAAAAGCCCTAGAACCCACCTATTCAAGGAAATGTGTGAGCCATGCTCCATACAGGTGCGAACGACATCCCTATAATGAGCAAGCAACTGGGGTGGCGGGAAGAAATTATGAAGGAGCCTCAGAATACCCAACTTCTTAGAAGCTTGTTTACAAAGAGAAATAATGTGACCCTTCTAGTTACGGTCACGAGAAAAAGAGACACCATTAGCATAGCAGTTATTTCAGGATTCAGAAATGTGGATAGAGAAAATATGATATTTTGTAGCAAGGCGTATCACATGAACTCTCCTCAATGCAGGAGGTATGCGATCAGAGAGTTCAGAAATGCAGTGTGTCCTTTGTTATAGCGATAATATGCAGAAAATGACGCAACAATTCTACGGACGGAAAGAGACTGGGGAGAATTAGTGAGAGCAGTAGGATTGATAACACGAAAAGCCTCAGACTCCACCTTTTTAAGAAGAGCTCCGTGAATGGAACCACTCTAGATGTGTGGGCATGCTCCACACAGTGGCAAATATAAAGAGCAAGTAACTGGAGTAGTGTGAAGAAATTCTGAAAGCACCTCAGATTACCCAACCTCTTAGATTGAAGCTTGTTTAGAAAGAGAAGTAATGTCAACCTTCCAATTAAGTTACGACAAAAAAAAAACACCAAGAATATTAAGGACAGACAAAGGTTTGAGTTATGTGTTTTCGAAGCAGCTATTAAAGTTGTGTGGAAGATTATGTCGAGTAGTAAGATAAATGAATTGAGTTTTAAAGGCATTGAAAACAACCATGTTCTCAATTAGAAAATCGAGAAAATTCCGAGTTTAGTTGGTTCAAGACCACCTCCCTAAGGGGTGGGTACGGTTGAAGCATTAATGTAATTTTTTTTTTGTATAAATTATATTCCATTCGAAAGGGGAAAGATTGCTCTTCAATATTTGTTTCGATGGCATTTGCAAAATAGTTAGATTTTGTGTAATTTCTTCCCAAATGTCATGAATCAGCATTTTAACCAGCAATTTTTAAGTTTTTTTCTGCTGAACTACAAAAGTTCTTTTGCAAGCGAATTTCACTAAAATACTTGCCATACACATATGGTTTATATAATTACTCAACAATAGCAGCAATATATGGATAATTTTTTTATTTTGATTTTTTTGGCAAAATCTCAATTTATTTTCTTCCTAAAATTAAAAAGTTATCCGAAACATACCAAAAGTTATTATATTTGTATGATTCATAAGTCAAAATGTAGTGCAACGTATATAAAATTGAAAAAAAAAAAAAGAAAAGTATAAAATAGTGTTTGGAATTTTGGTTATACCCCGAAAAAACAGTTCAATGTAAAAGAAAAAATATTTATGAGTTAAAGGTCAGGAAGTTGAACTGTGAGTAGTGGTAAAACCGTTGGGTATACAACAAATTTATGTAAATAAAAAATGTGTATCTCGCCAATTTCTACAAGTTGTAAAAATTTAATTGTTTTCAGATGAATAGTATAAAAGGTATATGCAACCAATTATTTGAATATTACTTTTGTTCTTTTTTTGGGCAACTAAAAATTGAAAAATCGTGATAACTTTTTTATTACGTATCCTATTATTACGAAATTTTCAGAGCATGTATAATTGGGGAAGAAACACATATTTTCTTTAAATAATTTTTTTGTATACCAAACGGAATTCCCGCTGCTCCTGGAAAAAACTCTAAAATTTGAAAAGCTTTCGCGTGACCAGCGGCAAAACCGTTGGGCATAAGAAAGTTTTATCTAAATAAAAGATGTGTATATCGTCGAATTATAAAAGCTATAAAAATTTAATTCTTAATAAATAATAATAAAAATGTTGTATGATACCAATCATTTAAAAAAAATTGGCTACTCAAAATTGAAGAACTATGATAACCTTTTTATTATTTACACGATCAGTTTGAAATTTTCAGAGCATATATAATTGGGGAAGGTACACATTTTTTTTCAAAGAAAGTTTTTGTATGCCCAATAGATTTGTCGCTGTTCATGGGAAACATTTCAAAGTTTTCGAAAGATTTCTCGTGATCAGCGTCATGCCACCAATTCTATTTTCTTTTGGCAACTAAAAAATAAAAAATTATAATTTTTTTTATTATTCGTTCGATCAATACGAAATTTTTATATCATATACTACTAGGAGAGGTTCATAATTTTTGTTTAGATAAATGTTTTGTAAACTCAAGGGGGTTTGCCGCTGCTTGTTGGAAAGCTTTTGAAAATTTGAAATTTTTCAAATGCGCAGCGGCAAATTCGTCCTGCATACAAAAAGAATTATATAAACAAAGAGTGTGTATCTTCCTCAACTGTACATGCTCCGAAAGTTTCGTGCTGACCGCATGAATAATAAAAAAATTATCCCGATTTTTCATTTATGACTTGCCAAAATTGACCCACCCCCGGACACCATGAATAAAATATTTTTTACCTATTGAAAATACACATACCATTTGAAAAAGTATTCAATTCCATATTAGAAAGTGCTAAAACCTAAAAATCATAGAATTGATAATTGCTACCCTGAAAAGTTAGGTACCCCCTACCTGTACCGTCCCCTTAACTTGAGCCAATGCTGTTGGGTTGGACATATTTCAAAATGAAATGAGAGATGAAGGGTGGAGTCAGCATTGTATATATATATATATATATATATATATATATATATATATATATATATATATATATATATATATATATATATATATATATATCTAAATATAATATGTAAAAATATGTAATAACATGTATATAATAATAAATTAATATTAAGAAAAATTATATATCTTTATATATTTATATATAATAATATATAATAATAATAATAATAATAATAATAATATATATATATATACTAATAATAATAATAATATGTAATAATATATAATAATAATAATATAATAATATAATAATATATATAATATAATATAATAATATGTAATATATATATATAATATGTATATATAATAATAATAATATATATAATAATAATAATATAAATATATATATATATATAATATATATATAATAATAATATAATAATAATAATATAATATATATATAATATATATATATAATAATAATAATATAATAATAATAATAATAATATAATAATATAATATAATAATAATAATAATAATATATAATAATAATATTATATAATATATATATAATAATAATAATAATAATAATAATAATAATAATAATAATAATAATAATAATAATAATAATAATAATAATAATAATAATAATAATAATAATAATAATAATAATAATATATAGATAGATAGATAGATAGATATATATATAGAAAATTAAGTAAAAACTACTAGAAGTAGTAAGCAGTATTTAACTATTTTTTTAGTACATTTTACTACCCGGTAGTTTATGTTACGAATTTACCTGGTTAAATTTTTACTATTTATTGAGTTGTTCAATGAACTTTCATATGGAGTAGGTTTGACTTTTTTAGTAGTTTAAATATTTTATCGAAAGTGGTTAACATTCTGTAACCCCAATAGTGGTAAATTCTACTACATAACATTTACAAACAACACCGATATCGTAGTAATTATAACACCTAATTTAATAAATTAGGCGACTACTTAGTAATTGTTACAATTACTATTTTTGTATGTTATTTTGACTACCAGTGAAGAAATATTTACTCCATATTTGCTGGTAAAAATATCAAAGTAAATTTAAGTACTATAGGTTGTTGTTATTACTATACAGAAAATATAATTGGAAGTAGGTTTAATTTTTGTAGTAGCTATAATATCATTGTTGAAATAATTTAAACACTGTTTTAGTAGTTTTAGACCCTGACTCAGACTCCTTCTCCAACTCCTTCCTTCTCTGACTACGAATCTGTCTCTTTTCTCCACTTCTCTTACTCTTATGCATTTCGTCCATTTCTTTTTTTCAGGCGGGACCCCCTTCCCCTCCGGAGGGAGAGTTCCCTGTACTCCGGCTCCGACTCCGACTCCTCTTTATCAATATCAATACGAGTTCAATGACGTGATGTGACGTAATACTATGAGGTATTGAAGTAAATTCAAGTTGCTGATAATGATGGTGGTCAATGCGTGGAATATATTTTACAATCACACAATGACAACTACACAAGTAGTAAATATAAAGACTTCAAACCAGTAGTAAAATTTACTACTTCTCTTTCTACTACTAGTTAAAATAGAAAAAATTATTTAAAATTAAGTTATCAATTATACAACTGAACAAAAGTTCATTTTACTACTATACGAAAAAGCATTTTGACTACTACAAGTAGTAGTTTTCATTCTACTATCCAAAAGTAGTAAAGTTAACTTTTTAGAGGTTGGAGCTCACCGTAACCCGAATAGTAGTAGAAAAGACTAAACTTTTTATATATATATATATATATATATATATATATATATATATATATATATATATAATAATATATATATATTTATATATATATATATATATATATATATATATATATATATATATATATATATATATATATATATATATATATAAATATATTATATATATATATATATATATATATATATATATATATATATATATATATATATATATATATATATATATATATATATATATATATATATATATATATATATATATATATATATATATATATATATATATATATATATATAATATATATATATATATCTATATATAGATATATATAATAATATATATATATATATATATATATATATATATATATATATATATATATATATATATATATATATATGTATATATATATATATATATATATATATATATATATATAATATATATATATATATATATATATATATATATATATATAACTATATATATATATATATATATATATATATATATATATATATATATATATATATATATATATATATATATATATATATATATATATATATATATATATATATATATATAATATATATATATATATATATATATATACATATATATATATATATATATATATATATATATATATATATATATAATATATATATATATATATATTTTATATATATATATATATATATATATATATAATATATATATATATATATATATATATATATATATATATATATATACTTGCTTTCTTGCGAGCGATCCCGAGATATAATGGCACCACAGCGGGCCAGGCCCAGAAATCCGATAATGCAAATGTATCGCGTTTGCTTCTGATGTCCGTTAAATCCGAGCAATCTAGTTTAAATTTATATTCTTGAATTGAAGTATAGTGCCAGAGATGAGAAGAGAAAACATTACTCTGGTTTGATGGTCCAGAGCTTGTTCTGTAGGGGATATTTCCGGTGGATATGCTTGGAGCCCTGAATTGTAAGAATATGCGGAGAGTGTTCTTTGAGTTAATTGAAAGTTAATGTGTTTGTTGATGGGATTATCTGGAGGCGGTGCTGGGGGTAAGCGTGTTGTATATTTTATAGTATAATGCTGGTGTAATTTTATAATTCTTGGTGCATGGGGTTGTTCTAGCGCTTGATGCAGTGGCTGATCTGCTGAGAGAGATTTACTGTAAATTTGACAGACTATCATGTCCATCTGGGCTTCTACAGGAAGAATTTTTGTTTCAGTTTGGAAGTGGTGGATGGGTGTTTAGGGGAAGCAACCCGTTATTATTCTGAGAGCTATGTTTTGTACGGCTTCTAGTTTTTGAATATTAGACTTATATTGCGGTTGCCCAGGCAGGTGACGAGTAGTTCAAGAAGGGGCGGAGGTATTGCCTGTGTACTATGGTGAGGGTTTTTATATGTTGGTTAAAATCTGTTCCTGTGAGTGTTTTCATCGCTTTTAATTTGTGTGTGGCTTTAGAAGTAATATTGTTTATATTGGGGGTGAATGTCATATGTGTATCGAAGGTCAATCCTATGATGGTGGGTTGTTTGTTTAGAGGGAGTTTATTGTTTCAAAGGAAAACTATTGGATGAATGTTTCATTCTCTTCTATCAGGTGTAAGTAGAGCGATAGAAGATTTCTAAGGTGAAGCAGTCATTCTGTTTGTTGGTAGCCATTGTTCTAGTTTATATATTTTTTGCAATTCTCTGCTTGGTATATTAAATAAAGGAATTTTGAGCTGTAATTGCTAGGTCGTTTACATAGCTATTGATTTTTATAGAGAGGGATGTGGGGTGTAATAGGTCATGCATAAAGAAATTAAAGAGTGTTAGTGATAGGATTTAGCCCTATAGGACTCGATTATATAATATGTATCTGCAGGAGAAGTGGCGTCCTTGTATCACTCTAGCGGTACGACCGGAGAGAAAACATGCTATTATTTTCTTGTCATTGATGCAGATTATTTTGTATGAATTTACCATCCTACTACAATCCTAAATTTTAATTCATTAATGAATTTGTTTCCCAAGGTTAAACTTCATTCATTTATCAAAATAATGCTCGGACCTAGAATTTTTGTGCATGTCTCGTCTTTCAATGATATTTGTTTAAAAAAAAATAAGGTTCCTGTAACAGTTTATTGAAAATATTAAAAAATAAAATACTTTTTATTAATTTTCATGTATAAGTTTAAAAAGTCCTTTCATGTTTTTAGCATTTTAATCAAATGAAACTTAGTACTTAAATTTTAAAACTCTCATGTCATAGTGCAAAAACATTAAAAATACGCCATTTAATGGGCATAACCAATTTCACGCAGGTCCACAAATGTTACCTCCAGTGCTAAAAACTCATTCACTCTCAACAGAAGAAGCTGGAGCACTCATATATTCCAAAGCCAGATTGCTTAAATTGGTGAAGGCTTCCTTTGAATTTTTCCACCAAAGAAATGGGTCACAGCCTCTTGGCAACTCCATTCTTTAATAAAACATTACTTTAACGGACATTCATAATGGTGCACAGGAGGGTAAGGAAGTCAGTAAGTGTCAAATTTAAATATTCTTCTATTTCTCTTTCGAATTAATTACTTTTTCTTGTTCATTTCTTTTATATCTTTTCCGGAGATACTTGCTCTTCATCATTTCTTCACTTAAAACATGCTAATTCATCAAGTAAACTCGATAGACTTAGATGTACGACTTCTTCCACATCCTCTCCAGAAGTTGAAGACTCTTCATAAGCCATTTGACACACAGCCATTATTTCGCATTTCAACCAAAGCCCATTCCTTTATCTTTTCTACTATAACTTTTTGAAATTTCATTTCAAACCTCGGATCTAACATTGATAACAAACATAATCGCTTGTTTGTAAAATATGCTGAAAATCTGCCTTTCACTAATTTCTGGAGTTCTATTATTGTATAAATTACAGTAAGAGAACTGCTGTTCTTTGCTTTTGTTAGGTAGGAATAAAGTCATAATTTGAATTGTGGGAATAATTAGTGAACAAGTAGCTTCGTGAAGCTCTTCAAATGTCTTTAAAAGATGAATTTTTTTTCTTTTTTTATGTAACAGACCACTGATAAGAACTCAGTACAGAGATGTTGATAACAATAGCATAAGTTACAAGAGCTTTTTCCTGTTTTATATTTCTTTACAGCATGAAATATGTTGAATTTTTGTTTGTACATTCTGAAATCTATCTGGAAGCATATTTTTAGAAAACTATTTCCGGCTTGAAATATTGCAACAAAGACTAAGCTTTTAAGTAGCCTTTGAGATCCCACATCAGACACAAGAGATTACAGCTGCAAATTAATGCATATCATTTCTTCTATCAAATAACAATATAATATATATATAATATATATATATATATATATACATATAGATAACATATAATAATAATAATATATATCTTATATATATAATAATAATAATAATATGTATAATAATATATATATACATATATATAATATGTAGCATAATACTACTCAATATAACCAATATACTACATATGTAATATATGCATACATATAATAATAATATATACATCAAAACTTGCCATAATGTACGTATAACAATTTATTAAATGTATTTTATATATCATGCTAAAACATGTATATACTTTATTACTGTAATATATATGTATATACGTATATATACCTAATAATACATGTATATATATATACGTAATAATACTATACAATATGTAATATATGCCATGTAATATGTATAATAATAATAATATATAACCAATAATATTAATAATAATATGTAATAATATATATGTAATATTATGTAATAATAATATATATGTATATATCAATAAGTTAATAATAATAATAATATGCAATAATAATAATAATAATAATAATAAATATATATATGTATAATAATATATGCAGCCAATAATAATAATAATGTATACGTATATAATAATAATATACATGTATAATATAATAATAATATATAATATATAATAATAATATGTAATAATATAATAATATTAATAATAATAATATATAATAATAATATGTAATATATAATAAGTATATATGTATATGTATATAATAATAATAATAATATAATAATAATAATAATAATAATAATATATATAATAATATAATAATAATGTAATAATATATAATAATAATAATGTAATGCAGCATCTTTATAATAATATAATAATAATAATACGTAATAATAATATCATGTAGCAATAATAATATATGCATGTAATAATACGTATGTATATGTATTATACACTATAATAATAATAATATGTATGATAATAATAATAATAATAATAATAATAATAATAATAATAATAATAATAATAATAATAATATATATGTATAATATGTATATATAATACATCACTCGATTTTTAAATATATGTCCATGTCATAATCTGGAATATATTATAACATTGTATCTGTATGTATGTATGTACTCAGCAATAATGAAAAATAATAATGATGTAATATTAATAATAATATATATAATAATATACATAATATGTAATATGCATGTAATAAAATAATAATAATAATAATAATAATATATAATAATAATATATAATAATAATAATAATATGTATGTATGAATAATAATAATATCTAATATATATATAATAACAATAATATATATATATATATAATAATAATAATAATATGTATACATATGTATATATATAATATGTATGCAATACAATAATAATAATATATGCATACATGTAATAATACGTACGTAATAATAATACGTACGTATGTATACGTATGCAATAATAATACATGTAATATATACATACGTAATAATATGCAATGCAGTAATATGTAATATGCATTAAAATATATTAATAATTTATATGTATATAATAATATAATAATAATAATAATAATAATAATAATAATAATAATATGTAATATATATGTAATAATATATAATAATATGTAATAATAATAATATGTATAATAATAAGCATAATAAATAATAATGTGTAATAATGTATGTAATAATAATATATAATAATAATATGCAATAATAATAATAATAATAATATGTAATAATAATATACATGTATATAATAATACAATATAATGTATATACGTAATAATATATGCAGCAATAATAATAATATGTATACGTATATATAATATATATATTATATATATATATATATATATATATATATATATATATATATATGATATGAAGATGGATATTCGGCGCGGCCAGTTCTTATGAAGATTTTCTTGGCAGAATTCTAGGGCGACAGGGCTAGCAACCCGGCCCTTTACTAACTTGGAACTACTCCGGGACCAGCATCGGAGGCTTAAGCGCTTAGAAGCACGATCTACAGAGGCTCTGGAAGAGGGAATTTCAGGAAATTGAAGAAGATGCTAGGTCCATTGAAAGGGTGAATGAAACCCCAGCAGAGTATGTAACTCAAGGACTAGCATCTGAAACCATTGCGCCGAGAAATATTTTTCTAGAGTGCTCTGAGATCAAGTGTTTCGATGCCAGGATGGGAGATGGTAGACGTAGAACATATATATATATATACATATATATATATATACATATATATAATAACATATACATATACTATATATATTATACATATATATATACATATATATATATTACATATATAACTATAATATGATATATATATATATATATACATATATATATATATACATATATATATATACATATATATATATATATATACATATATATATATATATATACATATATATAATAATATATGCAATAATACATAATAATAATAATAATAATACGTAATATGTTACTTATGTATATGTATAATATACGTATATATTAACATATATACAATACGTAATAATATGTATTACGTAATAATAATATAATATATATATAATATACATATATATATACGTATATAATGTATATATATAATAATAATATATATATAATATACGTATGCATATGTATATGTAATACGAACTGTTGTAAAGTAATAATAATACATACATAATAATATAATACGTATGTAATACATACAGTAATAATACACATTGCAGTAATATGCATCACGTAATAATAATGCATGCAGTAATAATATGCAATACATGTATAACATGCAATATGTAATACATGCATATATATGCAGTAATAATAATGCATGTATGTAATATGTATGTAATATATAATAATATATAAATATGTAATATAATAATAATAATAATCATATGTAACAATAATAATATATATATATGTAATATGTATAATAATAATATATATAATATATAATATATATATATAATAATAACATAATAATAATAATAATAATATGTGCTTATTTTACGTATCTTCTTACCTAATAATAATAATATATGCTCCAAATATGCCATATATATAATAATAATATGTAATAAGCATATATACGTATGTATATGTATGTATATATATGCAATATAGATATATATATATATGCATATAGATAATATGTAAATATATGTAATAATGTATATGTATCAAATAATAATAATAATATGTAATGTATATAATAATATATGTAATAATAATAATAAACGTAATAATAATAATATGTAATATATCTTAATAATAATATATATAATATATGTAATACATATATAATAATAATAATAATATGTATATATATGTATAATAATAATAATATATGCAATAATAATGTATATGTGTATGTGTATGTAGCATCATGTATCAATAATAATAATAATAATAATAATATGCTAAATAACACTATATGCTGTAAAATAAAGAGAACAATAATATGTATAATATATATATATATGTATATAATAATAATAATATTATACGTATACGTATACGTATGCAGTAATACGCTATGTATACATATGCGTATGCAGCGTCGCCATGCATATGCAATATGTAATACGTAATGCATGTCATATCGCGTAATACATATGCATATACATGCAGCGTATGTATGTATGTAATAATAATAATATATATATATGTATATAGCTCTATATATATACACGTATAATATACACGTAATAATACGCACATATGTAATAATAATAATAATAATAATAATAATATGTATATATATGAAAATATGTAATATATAATAATAATAATAATATATAATATACATATGTATAATATCAATAATATATGCATGCAATACGTACGTATGAGCATTGCAGGGCGTACATAAGCAAGTGCAAGTGGCTATGGAGCATGTAGGTCGATGTATGTATGTATGTATCAAGGTCATGATTATAATAATAATAATATGTATGTACCATATATATGTATATGTATAATAATATATATGTAATAATAATAATAATAATAATAACATGTAATAATATATATGCCTCAACTCCAACAGCTATTTTAACTCTTCTGCATATGTAATATGTATGTAATAATAAATAATAATAATAATAATATGTATCAATAACTCAATAATAACCAATATATGTACATAAAATGATTGTAAATGTAATATGTAATAATATATAATAAGTCAATATCGTAATATATATATATATATATATATATATATATATATATATATATATATATATATATATATATATATATATATATATATTGTTGCCGCGGTCTGTTTATATCTGTAATTATTGAAAATAAAGATCCAGTTAATTAGATGCCTTTAGCTTTCAATAATAAATACCGTGCTTTACCAATTTAATATAACTGCTTCAAAAATACTATTTCTTAAAAACCTTTAAATATAGACTACTTGTAAAATATAAGGGAGTTCATCAAAACACGTGTCAAATTTTCTTAAAAGTATAATTATCAACTCAATTTATCCTGACATTCAAAATAGTACGTATTTCAATAATTCAAGTTATTTCTTTAAAACACAATAAAATTCTACAAACTTTAATCAATTCCACAATCTTTTGTATGCTTACTCTGTTACAAAATGTTTATTTACTAGATAACCTTTTTTAAACTTTTCGTCTATACCTCCAAAAATAGTTGCTGAAAATTCCTGATATTACGCAACAATATAACAACTTACGGTAGTTTCCTGAAGAGCACGTATTACTATTCAAACCTGTCCTGTTTTTAATAAACTATCCCCTACTTTAAACCGTGATCCCTTAGTCGATCGAAAACTGATACGGCAGCAACCACGACGTTCGAATCTCCGTCAGGCCAGTAATCTACCACTGTTCTCCGCTGCTCCTAACCAATCCTCGGTCTACTGGGTCACTATGTATCACCTCTTGCTTTTCTTTATGACGAAGTCTGAATGTTGTTCCGTGCTCAACTTGTACTCCGCTTGTAACTAGCTTTGGCTCAGCTCCGTAATCGGCAAAGTAACCAGCTCCGCAATCAGCTCCGTGATCGGCAAAGTAACCAGCTCCGCAATCAGCTCCGTGATCGGCACCCCTAAAATGCATAAATTATTTATTAAAATCACTTCTTTAAAATTTTCACTTCAAATATAAACTCTCTTAAAATGCATAAATTATTCATTAAAATCAATTCTTTTAAATTTTCACTTTAAATATAACTCTATTTGCCTTGTACTTACGTTTTTTCCACGGGTTTTTAATCTTCTTTTTCTCGCTCTTCAACTTTTTAACACTTCTGGTCCTCTTTTCTTTCCTTGCTTTTCGTTTGCTTCCAGCGAGTAATCTGAACTCCTTTCCGAAAATTTAAGTTTAAACCTACCTTTGTTTACATATTTGTTTATTTTTCTTCACTAATATATAATATTTATTTATATGAATATATATATATATATATATATATATATATATATATATATATATATATATATATATATATATATATATATATATATATATATACTGCTCTTTATATATAAATATAAATATATATATATATTTATATGTTTATATAGAAATAAAAATAATAATAATAATAATATATATATGTATGTATATAATAATAATATAATATGTATTAATAATATGTATATAATAATAATAATAATAATAATATAATAATAATAATAATAATATTTATATATGTAATAATATAATAATAATAATAATAATATATATGTATATGTAATAATATCAATATAACAATATCAACTCACTCAATAATAATATAATGTACTGAAAAATTTTAATACTTTTATAATCTATCTTTGTTAATAATATGTTTTATGGAAATAATATGTATTTCTGTAATATATGGCATATATGCTGTAATAATAATAATAATAATAATAATAATAATAATAATAATAATATGTAATAATATATAATAATATATATGTAATAATGTAATACATATTAATTTACTGTGAAATACAATCACAAAATATTAATAATAATAATATAATAATAATAATATAATATATATAATAATAATAATAATAATAATAATAATAATAATAATAATAATATGTAATATAATAATAATATATATATGTAATAATAATAATAATAACAATAAATATATATAATATAATATATAACAATAATAATATATATGTAATAATAATAATAATAATAATATAATATATAATAATATATATATGTAATAATATAATAATAATAACAATATATAATATCTGCTGTATGTAACAACAGTAATAACCAGCATATGCAACCAACAATAGCATAATAACCAACAATAATATATATATGTAAAATAATAATGTATGGCATAATAATAATAATAATAATAATAATATGTAATATTAATAATAATGTATATTGTATTGTAATATATATATGTATATAATAATAATATGTATATATATGTAATATGTAATAATAATAATAATAATAATATAATAATAATAATATGTAATATAATAATAATAATAATAATAATATATATATGTATATATATCATATAATAATAATAATAATAATAATAATAATAATATCTCTTATATATGTATACCAATAATATAATAATAATAATAATAATAATAATAATAATAATATATATAATAATAATAATAATAATAACTAATAATAACGCATAACATATATATATATATATATATATATAATAATATAATAATAATAATAATAATAATAATATGTATAGTAATCAAATGAAAATATATTTCTTTAATATAATCAAATAGATGTGAATGTGTAGGAGAGGAAATTGCATACGATGCCTCAGCATATTAATAACATATAAAAGCCATGTAACTCTTTCAATAACAACAATATAACAACATATGTAATATATGTATATATATATATGTGTAATAATAATAGCAATAATAATATATATATGTATAATAAATAATAATATTAATAATAATAACTTAATATCAATATATATATGTAATAATAATAATATATGTATAATAATATTATTGTAATATATATAATAAATAATAATAATATAATAATATAACAATATCAATAATAATAATATATATAATAATAATAATAATAATATGTAATGTATGTATAGTATATGCTATATAATATTAATATATTATGTATATCATAATAATAATAATATAATATGTAATATATATATATATAATATTAATGTAATCAATATATAATTATATCTTTAATAATAATAATATCCCTTTATTAATATATAATATTATGTATATCAATAATAATAATATATCTTTATTACAACATATATATATCTATTATATAATATATAATAATAATATACATATGTAATATAATAACATAGTATAACAATATAATATGTAATAATATAATATAATATATATGTATATATATGTATGTAATAATACATATGTATATGTATGTATAATAATAATAATAATAATAATAATAATAATATAATAATAATATATACTTTTTCTATATATAATATAATAATATTAATATATATGTATGTCTAAACAAATATGTATATATATATGTATGTAATATAATATATATAATAATATATTTATATATATATAATAATATGTATATATATATATAACTCATATCTATATATAATAATATATAATATATATAATAATAATATGTATTGCATAACAACAACCAGCCATATATCATATGCTGCTGCAACAATGTATAACTATATAACAATATAATATATATATGTAATAATACATGTATATATATATCTTTATATATAATATCATATATGTAATAATAATAATATAATAATATAATAATAATAATATATATGTAACAATAATATAATAATAATATGTAATAATAATAACAGTAATAACATAGCACTCATAATACCAACAACCCAGCCTTGTAATAATAGTATGTATGTATAATATATATATATATATAATATAATATATATATATCTTAAATAATATTATAATAATAATATTGTAATATATAATATATAATAATAATATGTATGTAGTATAATATATATATGTAATATCATATGTATATATAATATATAATAATATGTATATGTATCATAATAATAATATATATAACCTATTAACCATATTTTTAGCATCATCTGCAATACAATAGCCCCATATATCCTTAATAATATGTATGTAATATGTAATAATAATAATATATATATATATATGTAATAATATTAATATCATAATAATATATATAATAATAATATGTAATATAATATATATATCATATGCTCAACCAACAATATATGTATGTAACATAACATATGTATGTAATATATATATATAATATTAATATAATATATAATATTAGCATATGTATATGTAATATATATATGTGTAATAATAATATGTGTAATATATATCTCTTTATATATAAAATTAACAATATAATATATATATCTTAATAACCAACTTAATATATATAATATATATAATAACATAATATAATAATATAATATAATATATATATAATAGCAATAATATGTATATATATATAATATATATAATAATAATAATAATAATAATAATATATATATAATAATAAATATATCATATAATAATAATAATAATAATAATATTAATATAATAACCACTCGTGCTCATATATCTATCTTACTGTATAATAATAATATATATATATAGCCATATATATATTAACAATAATATTATGTATGTATGTATGTATGCTGCATACCGTCAGAATGTATGTATAGTATGTATGTATGTATAACTAATAATATTTTTTGCATCATAACATATATAGCATATAATAATAATAATATGTATATAATAATATATTATATATATATATAATAATATATAATAATAATATGTAATAATATATGTATAATAATGCAATAATAATATAATATATGTATGTATAATGTAATAATAACAATAATAATATATATCAATAACAATAGAAATAATAATATGTATATAATAACATATACTATATATGTATATATATATGTATATATCTTAATACATATAATAATATATGTAATATATATATATGTATATGTAATATGTATATATGTATGATATATAATAATATATATATGTATATGTATATATATATGTATATCCAACAATAATAATAACAATAATATATATTAACCAATAATAATATAATATATAATAATAATAATATCATATATATAATAATAATGTATATATATATATGTATATATAACAATAATACCAGCACTAATAATAATAATAATGTATATATGTATGTAATAATACCGGATGTAAACAATGTAATGTAATATTAATAATATAATAATAATAATAATAATAATATTATATATAATATATATATATGCTCTTATAGTAATAATAATAGCATATATGTATAATAATATATATAATAACGCAGAATCAATAATAATAATATATATATGTATATATATATATAATATATAATATAATAATATGTAATATATAATAATAACAATAATAATAATAATAATAATAATAATATATATATCAATTAACAATATTATGTGTGGCTGTGTATGTATATGTATCTTTTTAATAATAATAATAATGTATATGTACATATGTGTATATAATATAATAATATATGTAATAATAATAATAATAATAATAATAATAATATGTATAATAATAATAACATAATAATAATAATAAAGATAATAATAACTAATAATAATAATAATAATAATAATAATAATATATATATATGTAATATATGTATAATAATATAATATGTAACAATAATATATATATGTATATGTAATATGGAAATAATAATAATAATAATAATAATAATATGTAATATATATATGTATGTATATATCTCAATATGCTCCTCTGTATAATATATATGCAACAATATTAATAATATATGTATATGTATATGTATGTAAATATCAATAATAACAATAATATCAATAATAATATGTATGTATATATATATAATAATAATATTATATAACTTTGAGAGACTAATATATTTAATAACTTACATCATGTGCATTTTCTTTTATCTTCATGATTATTTTTTTTGAGTAGTTATATCCTATGATTTAAAAAAAAATAAAAAATTATAAGAAAATCCTATGGGATTTTTAACTTTGAGAGGCTGTAACTTTTTTTTTTTAAAAGGGATGTTATTTTCATTTTCATTATTCTTCATTACTATTTTTTTTAGTATACCCTGTAAATTTTTTAAAAATCGGCGGTGACACCCCTCAGCACTACTTTTACCAATGTAAGCAAAACCGTAGAAAAAAACTCAAATATTTTTTGATACCATTTGTGTTTATTAAATGTTTATAGTTTTAATATAGTATTTACTTGAAAATTATTATGCAGCGGAACTCTACAATTACCTAATTGTTACGATTTTCGTAGCGTTATTTTTAGTATTTTTATTGAAAATATAAACTTAAAATGTACGAAACTCAGTAGGAAATTTTTTTTTATTTAAAAACCATTTTTGTAAATTAATTGTTTATAGTTTTAATACAGTATTTACATGATTCAAAGTGGGGAAACAACTACACAATTACCTAAATGTACATGTACATACCATTAAATCAATAGTACAGATGGAAGAAGCATTTGCTATCACCCCTAGTGATTTTGAATTAGTATCTAGGCCGACATTTACCTTCACTTTTTCAATTGTAAATTCAGAACCCATTGACTTTTACAAATATCACTATGGTAACAAACACCGATGTTTGTTGCTGACGTCTTTGTTTTTCTTTGGACTTCAAAATTTGGTACCAAAGTTTTAGTACTTCGTAGCGACAAACTTTGGTAGTGACTAGCGAGACTAGCGACTAGGCCCTAGGGATTAGGGATGCCGCAAGAGAACCGATATATATATCGATATTAATATAGACGTTTTCGTTTTTGCATTTCTGCTTACGAAACGTAAGAAATGCTAAAGTTTGCGATCGATTATGTCAATTTAAGCACAAATTTAGGAAAATGCTCACCAAACGTAAGAAAATCAAGTAAAAAAATCAGTTGATTTTTTTCGTGCCATCCCTGCGACGAAATAAACGAAAAAAATGTAAATAATCAAGATGGCGGGAGCAGGCCAGGAAAATATTTTAAATCTTTTAATAAATATACTATATATATATATATATATATATATATATATATTATATATATATATATATATATATTTTTTATTATTATATATATAAAAATTATATATATATATATATATATATATATATATATAGTATATATATATTAATATATATATATATATAAATAAATAAGGAAATGTTTTTGAGTAATGACTTTAAAAATAATAGGATTGTGTCAAATATTTGTGTGGTATTCATATTTTTTTCCTGCTTGATATATTCATAAAGAAATTAAATGTTTAGGTTTTTAGTACGTGGTAGGCCCGTTTGAATTTGTGACACCTGATGATTCTTTCAATAAAAACAGGCTTTAATATTAAGTTTGAATTAAAATGTATAATTTTTGGTGAAGATCTGTGCCACCCAGTTTTTGTAATTATGCCTGTAGTTTAATATTTGCCTCTTTATATGAAAATATGCACGAGACACGGTATTATCGAGATAGTTCCATTCTGTCATATATATATATATATTATATATATATAGATATATATATATATAGTAATATATATATAATATATATATATATTACTTATAGTATATATTACTATATATATATATCTATATATATATATTATTTATATATATATAATATATATATATATATATCGGATGCACATTATGTTGTTCTTATGTAAAATTAAGTTAGGGGGGCATGGATGGAGAAGAGGAAGGTGATACGAAAGGAAGTAGTAAAAATTAAGAGTGAGAAGTTCGTGGCAAGACAATAAGGTAAGTAGTAAGAGCGCTCGCTAAGTAAATCGTGAAGTGTGAACAAGTTGATACTAACAAATCTGGGGGCAGATGAAGGAAGCGACATTGTTAGTAGTGCAAAGGAAAGTGTGTGGATGTGCTAAAGTAAGGAAGTAAGAATGTTAACAGCGAATGGTGGCATGAAGAGGTGATGAAAGCGGTTAAAGGTAGAAAAGAAGCGTGTTGAATGTACTTTCAAAGCAAATGATGAAGTTTCCAAAAGAAAGATGCTTGGGGAAGTTACTATAAGATGGAAAAAGGAAATACTCAAGCGTGCATACGTAGGAGAATAAACACGAGGTAAATGAACAGTTTGGAAGGAGGATGATGAGGACATACAAGGGAATAGGAAGCTTCTTCTGGAGGAAGCGCGAAGGTTAAAACTGCGAATCCTAAGGGGAATTCTGCTTAGAATAATGAATAGGGATGGTGCGTTTGTACTGATGAAATGATGTGAGGGGAGTGTGGCAAAGAACACTTCGAAATCTGCACAATATTAACAGTATGATGAGGGGTTAGTGAATGTGTGTGGTTTTGATGTTGCAAACGGAATAGGTATTTTGGGGATGAGTTATTCAACGTAAAGGAGTGCGTAAATGGGTGAGTGCGAAAGTTGAGAAATGGTAAACTCTGGAGGTATAGGATGAAATTACTATGAAATGATCAAGAGCGGAGGCGAGATGGTGATTGATTGGATTTGGAAGCGTGTAATAAAGGCGTTATTTATTATAATTGGAGGAGATTGGAGGAGAGCGGTAATAGTACACTTATATAGGGTAAGGGAGAAAAAGGGAAGCTGTAGAAATTATAGGGGAATAAGTTTATTGAGTGTTGCTGGGAAGATAAGTGCTGGTATTTTGGTTGAAAGAGTGCGTCGAGTGACTGAAGGGACTGGTTGTGAAGAACAGGTGCGTTTAGGAGTGGTAAAGAATGTGTGGATCAAATCTTTACATTGAAAAAGATGATTGAGAAAATGAGGAGAGAGAGAATAAATTAATATTTTCGGTTTTATGGATTTACAACAGGCCTATGATAGAGTTAATAGGGAGGCTTTATGGCAGGCGTGTTAGTGAATATATGGTGTTGGTGTAGGCTTCTGATGGAATCAAAGTATGTATGACGTATGTGAAAGCGTGTGTCAGAATAAGGGTCGTCCAATGGTGATTGGTTTAGGGATTAATACGCGGAGTGAGACAAGGGTTGTCGTTATGTCTTCCTTGGTTATTCAATGTGTTAATATGGATGGGGTTATGAAGAAGTTGAGTAGGGATGGAGGAAAATGGTTAGATGATGGTAGAATGGAGAGAGTGAGAGGGTGCCCTACCTATTCATATCGCGGATGATTGTTCTGTGTGGGCGAATCTGAAGAGAGTTTCTGAGGATTGGTAGAGAGGATTTGGCAGGGTATGGTAAAAGGAGGTTTGAAAGTAACGTAGATAAAGATGGTTATGGTTGTGAGTGAGGATAGTCCTCAGTGTGAGGTTATGTTAGATGATGTGCAGCTGTGGCCAAGTGTCTGAGTTTAAATATTCTGGATATGTGTTGGATGAGAAGGGAACGATGATGCAGAGTGTGTAGGAAGTTGTGATGGTAGGAAGGTGCTGTGTGCCAATTAATCGTTGGTGAATGTAACGGGACTAAGTCTTGAATGCGCTAGAGTCCTTACATGAGGGTATGTTGTTATGTGTTATTGTATGGTAGTGAGACTAGTGGTCTGGAATAGAAGTATAGATCTAAAGTTCAATGTGTTCAGATGGACATCTTAGGGGCATGTTAGGTGTGAAAAGAGTTAATAAAGTGAGGAATGAACTTATTAGAGAGTTTGTGTGGTGTGAAGAAGGGGTAAATGAGAGAATAATGAAAGTATGTAAGTTGTTTGTCATGTGGAAAGGATGAATGATAGATCGGTTGTTAAGCGATGTAACGCTGGAGAGTGTGTTTGGGCAACCGACCGCTTGGGAGACCGAAGAGAAGTGGATTGAGTCGGGTGACGAATGTCTGAAGGAGAGTAAATGTGAGTTTGGCAAGAGGCGCAGAATTAAACGGATGCATGATGAGGAGAGAGATGGCGGGTTTTGCTATGGGGGCATGGTTTGTGGCCCACCTGGGCCAGGATGAACCTTACATTGACGATTTACCATAGTGAGGGTCGGTCGCGGTCCCATGATGCCTGCTAGGGTGGATTTTCTGCTGTGACGAGCTCTCATAATTAATGGTACAGAGGGAGCGGCGGCGTAAGGCTGGGCTTTCTTTTCGACCGTTTTGTCATGCATTCTCTCTGACTGCTTTTTTTCGCGATCGCTTGTAGCGCACCTACCCCCAATCTGGGCAAGAGGAAGGTGAAGAAGAAAGGAATAAGTATATATTATATATACTAATATGGTAATCACTGTAGATAGCGCCGACCCACACAATTGTGAGGACCGGAAAATTTTGCTTAAGTTCGAAAAAATTTTTAACTTCAGAAAAGTTATACAGTTAGTTTTTTTTAAGAAAATTGTTTTAGTGGCAAGCTTCTGGCGTAATTCAGAAGCTTGCCACTAAAAGAATTTTTTTAAATGCGTTAACCTTGAACTTAGAAATTTTTTGGAACTTAGAAAATTTTCGGTCTAAAAATGTGTGGGGTCACTGTCTACAGTATTAACCTATATGATATATATATATATATATATAATATATATATACATATTATATTATATAGTATATAATTATATATATGTAAATATATATTCATATATATTATAATATATAATATATAATATATATAGTATATATTATATATAATATATTATATATAATATATATTATATATATCATAAAGGTCGAATAAACGAAAAAAAATTAAATTAAAAGGAAATCTAAAAGAAATCAATTTGCGCTCAAGAAAAAAAAAGAAGACAGTTCTTTTTTTTGGCAAATCAAATTTTTTAATTTTTCTTACCTAATTATCAGACAGTTTACAACCTTCCAATTCTAAAACTTTTATTCCTCCGGGGTTTAATAAGTCGTATATGTGTGTATTATATATATATATATATAATATATATATATATATATATATATTATACTATTATATATATATTAATTATTATAATATAATATATATTAGTATATATATATATATATTATAGTATTAAATTATATACTTATATATAATTATATATATAATGCTTTTTCTATTATCATAGCTGATATATATATAAATATATATATAATTTATATATATATATTATAGCTGATATATATATATATATATATACTATATATATATAAATATAGGCCCAGCGTTGTAGTATCATGCCAGTCATAATATATCTCAAAACTATTGATTGCTGCACAGTAAACGGAATAACAATTGAGTGGAATGCCTGGTCAACTTTTAGATCGGGAAATGTAAAAAAAAAAAAAAAAAAAAAAAAAAAGAAAAGAAATTATATCTCAAAAACTACATAGCTACAAGCGAAATGGAATACATTTTTGGAATCCTGGAAACATTTTAGTGAAATGCTCTATACGGCACACTAGGGGGCTCGAGCCGACGGGGAACATAGGGGGGGACGTTTTTCCATACCCCGTAGGGAGGGGCGAAGGAACCCCGCGACACCCAAATACGCAAAGAGCGGGGGTTCCGGAGACCCTCCCGCGGAGGGGGGGAATTAGTCCTACCGCGTAGTTCCCCGGGAAGGCCGAGAGACGCCCGACTCCTGCCATCAGTGCGGTATACCCTTGGGTTTCCCATACGTAAACAAAAAAAAAGCAAATTTCATAGAACGTCTATTTATTTTAATAGAAAGTCTATTTTATTTTAACGAGTAACATAAAAGGTCTCTAAATAGGTCTTCTAATCATATTACTATTAAATTATTAACAGATTTTTTTATTTTTTTTTACTTTTTTTTTACATTTTCTTATTGAATTTTACCAGAATGTCAAAATGTATTCCATTTCGCGTAGCTATGTAGTTTTTGAGTTAATTTTTTTTTTTTTTTTTTTTTTTTTTTTTTACATTTCCCGTACTAAAATTTTACCAGCATTCCAAAATGTATTCGTTTTTACTGTAGCATTAATAGTTTTTCAGATATATATGACGGATATACTAAACGCTGACCATATATATATATAATAATGACTATATATATATTATATATATATACGTAATAATATATTATATATATAATATAGTATAATATAATATAATATATATATATTATTAGTATAAGTATAGTATATTATATATATATATATATATATACCTTATATTATATATATATATATATATATATAGAGCGTTATGTCGTATGTATATATGTCTATATATATAAATATTTATATAATAATAATATTATATATATATAATATATATATATATTAACTATATTATATATAATTATATAACGTAGATATCATATATTATGTATAGTATATTAACTGCTGAGGGTAGTATATATTATATATATGTATTAGTATAATATACTTATGACAGGCGCAATATTCCCTAGCGAATGAAATATATATATTATAAATTATAACGTATTGACTATATATATATATGATATATTATATATATAGTATATATAGTTATATGTAATATATATAGTATATATATAGTATATATATATATTATTATATTATATATAGAAGTAGGCGCTATATCTATAGTCATATATTATTTTTAGTATAGTATATATAGATAAATAGGTATAGTAGTGTTGAGCTGAGTGTATAGCAGTGGCGCTCGTCCATTAAGGCACTGCGGAAGCCGTGGGCAGCTCCGCGGGGGCGTGCAGTTTCCGCCAGTGCTATGATGATCTAGGACCGTGACCTGGCCTCCGCCCCAGCCCCAGCGCAAACTCCGCTCCGCGCACGCCGCGCAAAAATCCACGGAAGCAGGGGTTTTCTACAGCATGCGGTTAACTCGTAAATTTACACTAACATAGATTAGAGGGGTTTGAAAAGATCAGGATGAGGACATGAAGATAAAAGAATCATATATTTTAATCCATTTAGCTCTTTGTTATTGAATAATATGATGCAAGAATCTTAAACAATACTAAAATACTGATCAACTTTGTTTTTTTGGTATTTACTATGATGTTCAATATTAAATTGAGGCCAAAATTATAATTTTTGTCTCCGAGGTTTTTAAAACATAAAAAATTCGAAATTTGCGATATATCAAACGAATTCGGAAAAAGGAAATAAATATAAGATGGTAGAAAATTAATGTAAGTTTTTTTTATTTAAAATAAATATCGTCAAGAAAATCAAATATTTTCGAAATCTTTTCAGAAAATTATTATTTAAGTTGAATATTATATTATATATATATAGATTAGTCGTGCGGGTACTATACTCGTGATCAGCTAACTGATTAGTAATATAGTGATATATATAGCTACTGACTTAGGTATTTGATAGTTGATGGGATCAGTAGGTACTAATATATTAGAGTATGAGAGTAATAGGTATTATAGATGAGTAAGGGTAGTAGTTGGACAATTACAGGTATTGTAATTGAAGGCTCTATATAGTATATTAGTATTCATATATTCTTTGGATAGATCAAGTATAAAAATTAATATATAAGTAGCAATTGTGTAACTACTATAAGCCTTACCTTGGGGTTTGTTGGTTATTTCAAGAGACTTTTTTTGGTCCTTGAGAAGTTCTGATAGTTTTTAAGATAACTCGGCCTTTTGGTCTTATTAAATTATAGACTAACTAAACTTATTAGGTTTACAATGAATTTAGGTGAGTAAGAGATAAGAGAATGAAGTATATTGTATCAAAGGTTGAGAAGGGAAAATACAATTTTTACACTCCTACTTCATGTATCTGATTTTTATAATTGTTTGGATCTTTTTCGCAAGTTACGACCTTAATGGTACGTCTAGTTGAATTGAGGTGAGTACGCAGTTGTTATTCTCTTTGGCGTTTTAGTGAGTGGTCTTGGTTAATTATACCAATGATTGGCTCAAAGTACAAAATTCCAGCTAATAATATAAGTTGATACTTATATAACTTTTTTATATCTTACATCCAAATACGCGTTACGTAAAATAAAGATAAATTATGAAGAGCACTATGTGAAAAGGTGATAATTTATAATATACATCGTTTTTATAGTCCTAAAATAACTATAGATAAGCTAAAATAGAAGATATTATGTGGTAAGTATATAATAATGTTTTATGATCCTCCCACTGAAGAGTGGCAATGAAAACCATTGCAAATTAAAGAATTAAATTTTTTACAAATCAGATAAATTCCTGCGAAGGAATTCTTGACACTTGAAAGTGGTCTTTCTTGACTGAATTGAGCTGAGAAATTTGATTCTGTTGAGTCAAGTTGAGGTGAATTTATATCTGAAGTTGAAGGTTGTACATCTACAAAAGCAGTATCACTTTTACTTTGAATAACTGAATTGAATTTGAGGTCAACACTTGATAGTTGTATTTTTCCATTGTTTTAACATCTGACTATGGAGAGTCACTGCTTGCTTCAAGCATCAGTTTCTCCGCACTGGACAGAATGGGTATAGATAACTCCAATGGGAGAGATGACAATAGAATAGTGACAGGGTGTTTGGTCCATCTCCCTTTTGTGAATAACACCTCCTGAATCTTATCGTCATCGAACAACAATGAACTTCATGAACTCTGCCAAAAGCAGAAGGGTCTAGTTTGATTAGGTGTGTGACATCAAGGAACTAATATTGCAACATTTATTCTGTTGGTCACTCTGAACTGATGGAGACGATTTCTACTTGTCTGGCGCAAATTTAATAGGTAGGACCTCATTCCATAATTCCCTGAAAGTCTCGCAAACTCTCCTTGAGCAGATTTGAGATGTATATGGGCTAAGTCTTGTTTGTGAGGGATGCGAAGTTTGTTTGCCATACGATTTTGGCGGGGTGGTACGTCATTGAATATGAGGTTTGATTGCCCATAAGGCCTTCAAGAGGAATTGTGGAGCACAGATGAGCTTCCAATATCGATTATCTGATGACCTATAGTGTTAGAATGGTCTTGACATTGAATAACATTGGTGGGATAGATATGTGAAATACTCATATGTTAATCAGTTGAAAGTAGGTTAAGGTTGCTTTAACTATAAGTTTTATGAGACATCCTAAGCTGTTCGTAATCATTCTCTCGCCAACTGCATCCACCCACTGATAGATTGGAAATTGTGAATGTCTTGATGCTATTGATACGGCTATGTTCGGAGAACATATTTGTAAGACAAATTCTAGCACAGTAATATTTCGCCACTTGTTGAAATTCCTGGCTTATCTGTAAGCACAAATTAAGTTGGATGCGGTATCATAGGTATATTTGTGGTTGAATACGTTGATGAAAGCTAAAAAGAATATGTGCAGCTGGAGCATTTCTGCATGTACATGGAAGCGACTCATACACATTAGATTCAGTCTCGAAGTAGGTTAGGTTAGTCTGTGTAAAGTTAATAGTATGACATTGTTTGAAATTCCTCACTTATCATTAATGCTTTACAACGAGATGCCCTGGTACTGAAGTCCACGTCCAAGGTATGGCTCACAAGACGCCCAAAATTAATCTTATGATGATGAACGATTAGATCACTTTTTGGATATTTAAAGGGTATATGTTAATTTTTTGCATACTATACAGTCTGACAAAACATCTTTACAGCCTTGCCTGGCCTGGTTGAATCAGAAGCCATGAGCTCTGATGAAATTGATAGTGGTTTGAACACCCAGGTGTTGACATCTAGAATGAAAATCTCTAATGATTAATCTAGTGAGATGATGATCCTTGCCAAGAAGAATTGGATTTATCACATCATCATTATATAAAAGTGTCTTGGCAATTCTCCCTTTGGATTGGATTAGGCCTTTATCATCTATGAATAAGTTAAGTGTTGATTGACCAGCAGTGGAATTTCATCCTTTTTAGAATTTTGGAGAAAAAATATTTCCTTAGAAAAACAATGCTGCTGCTGCATAATCTTCAACCAATAGAGTTGGGCTTTCTGAAACAAATCTCCATCCAGCCTTTTACTGCCTGCTGAATGAATTTGAATATGGTTACTTTTGAAGTTTACTGTTATAAAGCGTATGCACAGTCTTAACAAAAGCAGTGAAGGTATCTGTTAAAGGGTGAAGTGACAAAGACTAGAGTTAACACAGATGTGTGGACATTGTAAAGTCTTTTATTTATTGCTCAGATCAAAAATTAGTCTTACAATAGGCCATTAGATTGATCTAGAAGAATCCAAGAAGGACCCTTTAGCCATAATGTCAATTTTGAAAGAAAAGTAGAAGTTGTAACACCTCTGGTAATCAGCTCCTCAGCTAGAACTAGCTGATGTTGATGAAATTGCTATCCTTGAAATTAAAATCGAAATATTGAATGTAAATTTGATTTTGATAAATGTCTTTGAGCCGTATATGTTTTGTACAAAATTTGTTTTTATTTTGCTCTTCCGAAGACAAGAAGCCATGAAAGGACATTTGAGCATCTACAAAGCTTTATGTTTTTTGAACTGTACTTATGGTAAACTTCTGATAATATACTGATTTAAACTGATACATTTGGAAAGAATAAGAACACAGACAAACAACTCTAGTAAGAGATAGGGGGCAAAGGCCCTATGGAGTTGACGGGAGGGGCACACTGACGAGGGGCTTGTTGAGAGTATACTTTATGAGTATTAAGAGAACCTTGAACCTAATAGCTATAAACTGAAACCATAACAAGAGGAATGAGCATCACAAAAGTACGAATATAGAGTTTGAGGGAGAGAGGGAGTAGCACACCTTTCATTTAATATTATGTTAATTTTATTGTAAATATGAACATCGAAGACCAGGAAACTAAAACCTCAGCAGGGACCTTTTCATCCGCAATTTAAGACCTAAGTGCCTATAATTTTCGCTAATTAATAGCCGCGACCTCTTAATAGTTTACAGGTAAAAGATAGTTTAACGGATCAAAAACCGTTGGATCACAAAGCTGCATAACAACAATCTTTGGTATTTGCATCAGCATGTATTTGAAATGTTTGACTAGTTTTAACTTATCTGTAAGAGGATTGTAAAGATATCCAAGAACTTTATCTTCTGATTTCTGATGCTGAACTATTCTACCCTCTCTTCCATAACAACTCTTTAATTTGATCATTATTAGAGTCCCACTTCTAAAAAGATGGAAACACATCTTTCCCATCTTTTTGTTGGCTTTCATGCTAAAGTTTTAAATTTGTGTATCATTGCAACTAATTAATTAAATTATCTACAAAAAATTTGTTCAATAGATCTGAGTACATGGCATCATCCTCATATGAACTGAGCATGATCCTTGATGATGATAATTGAGGATGAAAGTGAGGATGTGGAATCAAAAAAGTCTTTTGAATGTTATAAGTATAAAAAATTATATATAGTAAAAATTTTTTAATACATAGCCTTACCTTGGTTTGTTGGTTTTCAAAGACTTTTTTTGGGTCCTTGAGGAAATTCTATTAGTTTTTTTTAAGATAACTCGGCCTTTTGGCTTTATTAAATTATAACTAACTAACTTATTAGGTTAAATTGAATAGGTGAGTAAGAGATAAAGAGAATAGAAGTAGATTGATAAAGGTTGAGAAAGGGAAAATTACAATTTACCTCCTAACCTTACATTTTTGATTATTAAAATTTTGATTTTTTACAAGCACGACTTAATAGTACCGCTATTGAATTTGAAGTGAACTATAGTGTTTTTTGGCGTTTAGTGAATTCTTGTAATTATACCCAATATTGGCAAAGTACAAATTCCACTAAATAATATAAGTTGATACTTATGACTTTTTTATATCTTACATCCAAATACGGTACTAAAATAAAATAAAATAGAAGAGACATAAGTGAAAGTATATAATAGTTTTTATATCCTAAAATAAACTACTAAAATAAGCAAAATAGAAGATATATATGTGGAAGTATATAATAGTTTTTATATATATATATATATATATATATATATATATATATATATAATATATATATATATATATATATATATATATTATATATATATATATATATAATATGTTTATATTTATAGTATAGTATATAATATATATATTTATTATATTTAAAAGAACTGTTCTTCGAGAAATAAATTATTTTCTAATTTTCTCGTGCGTACAATCATAATTTAATTGGATTAATTAAATGGATTCCAAAACTTTTTTGTAATTAAAATATTATTAATATAAAGTAATATTTTACTTTAGTCTGAAGGGGAATTTTTAAGTTTTTTTGACTTACATTTCTAATTTAGCTAACCCCCGGCCGGCCCCGGCCCGGTAATTAGAGCGCCCGGCCCGGCCCTCTTCAAATTCCCGCCCCGGTCGGTCCCTACACGAACAGACCCCCTGAAAAATTTGAAAATATCTACACAAACTCAGCGATATCTCTTCCTTTCCTTGAATTTCTCTCTCTCTCTCTCTCTCTCTCAGTCCTTCTCATTCTTCTCTCTACTTCGTTCTCTCTCTCTCTCTTCTCTCTCTCTTCTCTCTCTCTCTCTCTCTCTTCTCTCTATCTCTCTCTCTATATATATATTAATAGTTATATATATATTTTAATATATATATATACGTATATATAGTATATTAGGTATATATAGTATATATATATAGTATATGTGAATATATATATATATATATATAATATATATATATTTATATAATATATATATTTAATAAGTATAGTATTAATCATATATAGGTATATATATAGTATATATAGTATGTTAGTTTTAGTATATAGCTATATTGTTATATATAGTATAAGTTACAAGTGATCTGGAATGATTATAGTAGAGTATAATATCTTGTTAGTATAAGTTAGTAGTATTAGGTGTGTAATACATATGTGTAGGTGAGTTAGTAAGTTGCGAGTTGGATGAATTTATAGTAGTATTATTGTAATAGATGATGATATATTTAGATATATATTTTTGGTTGTAGGTCTAATTGGATTATATGTAGAAGATATTATTATATATATATTATATATATATATTATATATATATATCTTATATATAGTATATATATAATATATATATATATTAGTATATTATTATAGTAGTATTATATATATATATATATATTTTCTGTCGAACACTTTATTCCATAGAAATAATGGGAACTTCAAAATCTTTTAGTTCCAAAATAGCTCTATACTATAAAACTATTAATATACTCACTTACATATATCTTCTATTTTGCTCATTTTATATTTTATTTTAGGATTTAGTATTTTATTTTAGGATATAGAACTATTAGCTATATAGTTACAGTATATTAGTTTTAGTGGAATTTATATTTTTGTCCCTGTGGATATAATTCACCAGAATTTTCACTAAAAAATCCAAACGAGCTTTCACTTTCAAACTCCAAGCGGTACTATTTTAGTCGTGCTTCGTGAATCAAATTTAAGTAATCAAAATGTAGAAAAGGGTATAGAGGTAATTCTTCTTCATTTCTTTCAATTTTTTACTATATCTATCTCTATTCTCTTTACCTCCTACTAATCAATTTACCCTAACTAAGATTTTAAGTGCTAGGTTACAAAAGCCAGGAGGGCTAAGTTATCTAAGGACTATCAAGATCTTATTCAAAGAGCAAAAATTCTTTGAAACAACAAATTCAGGTAAGGATAACAATTGACTTAATATAGTTCATTTTTTAATCCTTATATCTTCCAAAGAATTTTGAAAATTAATTTTCTGCTGGGGCATCATTCGTCAATTGTGTAATCTATATTGGTCTTAACGAACGAATTTGTGCAAGTTTTTGATAACTCGTGCTAGCAATATTGGCAAAGTATAATCTAGGCTTCCGAGCTTTAGCAGTTTTTCGATATTGTGTGTATTATTAGGTCAATCATTTTAAAATTAAGGTTTATGTTTGAACATAAGAAAATAATAGAACGGTAGAAGCCACGTGGCCTATCGAGACTGCTATGGGTGTTTTTTGTTCCTAAGTTTAGTTAGTCTTAGGGTAATTAATTCAAAATTTGGTATGAGAGTTAGATAAGCAATTCATTGCCTAACCATTACATTACAGTGATTTCCTAAAAAATTCAGCTCAAACTTAGGCCTAGGTCATTTTTAACCTTTTTTTTGTTTTTTTTTGGTGTGTGTGTGGTCTTCTAAAACTTTTCAAAATTCAATTCAAATAATTTGCCTGGTGGTAGCCATATGCTCATTTTTCCTCAAAAATTCAATTTCAAAGTTAGCCCTTGTAGGCCCTAGATCATTTTCAACTTCAAATTTTTAGTTTTTTTTGGTCTAATAGCATTTCAAAATTCAAATAAATATATATCCTGTTGGTAGGCTATCTTTCATTATTTCTCATCTTCCTTCAAGGTTTCATTTGTCCTGGGTCATTCTAGCCAATTTCAGCGAAAATGTATGACCCAGAGATACAAGCCCTTCATGATAGAGTTAATAAAAAATCTAAGCCTATAGTTCAAGCCATTTCATCCCTCAAGGCCCAAGTAGATATTTATCTTAGTCAGATAGAGAATAGGCCTATAGACAATAATAAAGATAAGGATGCAGTTTATGTAAAGGATCTTATGGAGGAAGTAGAGTCCTGTTAAAAGATATTAAAAAAAAGGATACAAATATTATAAAAATATTTAATGATAACGAAATTGACTCCCTCATTCCTGAGTTTCATAATAAGGAGTTGTGTAGTCAGATTCAGTACAAATGCTCAATTAAATCAAAATTAAGTGATTAAAATCTAATGGGGATCAAAATGCCACCCCTCCAAAAATACTTGCTCTCATTTCAGTGATCTGTTCTTAGTAGCTATAGATTGTGGTTTCTTTGAGGGAAATGAAACTGATAAGTTTGCTTATAAAACCGTTCATTTAAAATTTAAAGAGTTTCCTTAGATTTACAGAAAAATTTAGGTGAATCCATTAACTTCACCTGCTTAGAAAAATAATATTAAAGGGATAGTGCAGATACTCACTGGATTCAGAGTGATCTTTCTCATAGTGATAATAATTTATAATAAGGCTCTTGACTTGCTTAGACAAAGAGTTTTTAGACGAAAATTTCATCATTGATGAAATCATTAAAAGATTATATCTTTAAAACCAGTATTTGACCAACATATAATGCGACTAGGGCAGTTGACATTAAATGCAATGTATCAGGACATTGAATAAATCAGCTTGACAGTTGTTTTTGTACCTTTAACTTTTCTTGACGGGGCTACTGATTAGGTAGTACTTTAGCCACATGAGTCCTTATCAAATTACTATCGTGGTAGTAAATGGAAATTACTCGAGTTGAATACCAATTGTACCCGATGTTAAATCAGATATTCGAAAGTCCTATAAAATGAAGTTACTAAAAGATATTGTTGAAACGTCAATCATAATAAAGGTAAAATTTTCAATCAAGTCCCTTCCCATAATAATTATGCAGAAATTTAAAAATTAATATTCAGATAAGCCTAAATTTTAAATTTAACATAGAATGAAATCAAAGGACGAATGAGGTCTTAATTATAATAGGCCTGATTCCATTCTGCTTTGGCGAAATTTCAAAATTCATAGCAGAAGTTAGATGAAATGAGCTTCTCTGGGTATTGATGCTTCCACTTCTAAATCAAAGGTTATTCAATCATGTGTTTTTGTTCTTTCTCTATGTCTTTTGATGGACTTTTGCATGATATCTTACGTGTGATTTCAAAATTAAAAGATGTAATGAATGAGTCTTGCAGTATTGTTCAAGTACTAATGACTGCAGATCGTGTCCTAGGACTTAGAGAGGGGCAACTTTCTTTCTGTTGCCAAGTTTGCAATAAAGAAGTCATATTACTGCTCTTTGTAAGGAAAGGAAAAGTTCCACCCTCACAAATGTATGTCTTAGCTTCAGCCAAAGCACAACAATTTTATTTGTTGCCATCGAATTACTATTAGGGTTGGTAGAGGTAAAGTTTCAGTCAGTTCGATGCCTAGTCGACTGTGGCTCACAGAGGTCTCCTTTCTAAAAGAGTGTTGGATCAAACTCAATATATTGGTAAGAGAATCAGAGTCAAGCACTCAATACACGAAAAAAAACCTAGTTTAGGTATTCCGACCCAGTTTGAAGAGACTGTTTTGATGTATATATGAGACCAGTCTGGTTCACCCTTCCTCTTTGGTTGATGAGGATCTCATGTAAGGTTATGAGATTGAAGTTCGTAGATCAGGCTCTAATTAATTTAAAAAAGTAAATCTTATAAATTGGCAGATTCTGGCTATAAAGAGTCTAATAACTCATTTTTTGATCGATTTGGATGCCTTATTTGGCATTGATTTAATAGAGTTTCCTCACACTAGAATTGATTAAATGTTGAGTGGGTCTGTTTTTAAGGTAAGAGATGGTTCTAGTTATTCCATTTGGAAGTATTACTATTTTTTAGTACGAATAATCAATAAGAGTGTTCAAATCCACCATCAGTCTTGTTCAAAATCGTAAATTCATGATTTCAAGAACTGTGATAGATTGTAGAGATCTTGTAGATCAATGATTCTTGTTATAGGTCGGTTAACATTACTTCGTGAGATTGGTTAATGCAGTCTTAATAACGCGCTGTTCATTCTTTATTTTAAGTCCTTAAGCCATGATCCTAAGTAATGATCGAGAGGTAGAGCAAGGATTAGATATACGTGTTAAGATGTGAAGTCGCATAGGTAATTATGGGTAGCATATACTAATAAAGTCTGGAAGATGATATTGAAACAGATTTGAAGAGAAATTCAAAGGTATTATGAGTAGGGATGATGTCTTCTAGGGTCTTGAGACGGGAAGAATATCGATTGATACGAATCCTTCCCATGGATTGATAGATTAACACTTCCCTTGTTTGTCAGCACGAAGACTATAAATTGCGGTCTTGGCGATGTACTTAATAGAGTTCATGAGAAATTTGAGGAGAGAAAAGATTTAGTAAAGCCTGATTGGAGATGTCTTTTCGCAACACTTAGGCTTTGATGGTTTGATTGAAGGATTCAGAAGTATCTCTCTTAGTGGGAGTGTGCGAGTATATTTGAGGAAAATTTATATTGTGGGAGGTGTGCCATTCAGAGACGTGTTATCAATTAATCGCTAGGATAGCATGAAGTTCAAGCGCAAGGGATAGGGCACTGTGGTTTAAGCTGTTCACTTTAAAACTAATTCTTTACCATCTCTAAATGAGGCAGCCTGTCATAGTTCTGGAACCAGGATCTGGTTATGTCCTCGCTTGTAGGAGTCATTTATCCGGTTGTAGGTGAGATCAAATCAGTTTGGTTATGCTATCGGATATGGTGGTGGGTGAGAAAAGTCGTCTTTCCCGTTCTATGAGTTGAAGTTGTAGATGATGAATTGTGAGTCGGGCAAGAGACGGCGAAGTCGCTTTTGCAGTTTTTTGGAAAAGTATGCAGTTAAAGGCTTTATCGATGACTCAACCGATTGTTAGTTGGTGGTTCACATCTCATCTTCATTCGGGCGAATAATATCACTTAACATCATGCTGCAGTTTAATGAGGATTCGATGCATGTATACTGAGATTCTATTGAATAATTGTGTTTTTGTTGATATATTAGTCTAAGAGTTTAGTTGAGTTGTGCAATGATCTACAAAGTGTGTTAAATGAAGAGTTACTTTATCATGAGTGCGGCAAGAAGAGACATGGAAAGATGGGTGGTTTTCATCTTCAGAAGATGTTTGGGATCTAATAATGATTCAATTGAGAGGCTGTTTATTGGGAAGAGAGAGGTAGAATAAGTGGTTCAACATCAAGGTAATCAGAAGATAAGGTTCTTGATATCTTTTTAATCTGTTACAGATAAGTTAAACTATTCAACATTTTATTATGCTGAAGTGCGCGCGAAATACGAAGGGTGATTGTTGTTAATCATCTGGTGCGCGGTCGAATCGGGGTTTGGAGGCGATATTTAGAGTAGAGTTGTTTGTTGACGCTCGTATGAGTTTTAAGAGGGTCGGCTATTGGATTGAGGATGATATATGGCAGATTGAGTTGTCTGTATCAGTTGGGATAAGGGTCTGCTGATGTTTTAGTTTCCTGGTCTTTCCTGGTTTTAGTTTTACATAATATTGAAATTGAATTGAAAGGTGTGCTTTCTCACCTTCTACCTGGAAACTCTTTAGATCGTCGGTTGTGTTGCTGAGCGTGGTCTTCACGATTTCTTTGGTTGATCGGTTGTGTTGCAGTGTTATAGTATAGTATAGAGAATGGGAAAGGATTTTGGTTAGTAGGCCTCAAGTTTAATTTGAAGTATTCTCAAAGGCAAGGTGGCCTTCAAATCTAGGGCTTTGCCTCTTTAGAGTTGTTATCTGTTGTGCTGTATTTTTGCTCTGAGTGACATTCAATCAATAATTTCAGAATTTCCTTATGTATCAGTTAAAGAGAGTCATAAAGGATCTTTGTAGATGCTGCACATTGTCCTTTCATTGCTCCTGTCTGGAAGGCAAAAATAAAACTTTTTTTGGTACTATAGGCGGGGCTCGAGAAGAAATTTTATCAATCATAAAAGTGGTTCAAGTTTGAGCAAGAGTTAAATATTCGCATTGTTCTTATGCGCTTAATCTATGTACTGCTAACCCGAGCGAGTCTGATTATAACGCAGAGGTGTTTACGAATGCCTCTAGTTTTTCTTTTCAAATTGCCATTATGGCTAAAGTGTCTTCTTGGATTCTTTTAGATCAATCTCAAGGGCCTATTAGTAAACTTAAATGTTTTTCTGAGGCCAATAAGGAAAAGACTTTACAATGTTAAGACATCTGGGTTGTTTTTCTCAGTCTTTGTTTACTTTAAAGACTATTCAAGTGTGCATAGGCTTTATAAAGTAACTTCAAAATTACTCCAACCATTGGCTTGAAACCTTGGCGGGATGAAGATTGTAATCAGAAATTGACTATAATTGTTGAAGATATGGCGCAGCATTGTTTTTCTAACAGGAGATAATTATTTTCCAAAATCTAAAAGGATGAAATTCCATGCTGGTCAATCAACTTAATTTTCATAGATAATAAGGCCTAATCAATCCACAAGGGGATTGCCAGAGACACTGTTTTTAATTGATGATGTGAATAAATCCAATTCTTCTTGCAGGGATCATCATCTCACTATATTAGATCATAAAGAGACTTTCATTCAATGTCAAAACTTGGGTGTTCAAACCACTATTAATTTCATCAGAGCTCATGGCTTCTGGATTACCCAAGCCAGGCAGGCTGTAAAGAATGTTTTGTCAGACTGTATAGTATGCAAAAATTTAACAGTATACCCTTTAAATAATCCAAAATGACTATTGCATCATCATAGAGTTTAATTTTGTGCGTCTTTTGAGCATACTGGCGTGGATTTTACAAGGTCATCTGTTGTAAAGATTTAATGATAAAGGAATTGTCCAGAAAATGTTCTATTAATTTTCACCTTGCTCTTTAATTCAGAGCTGATTCATGTTGATTGTCGCTTCCAGATATATTCATTGATCTTTTTCTTCATTCAACGTTTCACAAATATATATGGCATACTGTCCAATTTGTACTCAGATAA
>JABUQX010006075.1:0-2500 GCA_015478945.1 Trachelipus rathkii
AACCACAGTAAACAAAATATGTATTTGGCATCAAAGGGAAAAATTTTAAAGAGGAGGGGTTTTAATTATTTTATTTATTTTTCTTGTATTTATTCGTCGAAAATATTTTAAAAATTATTTTCCTCATTTAGGGGGCTCGGTTTGGGACAGAGGGGGACGAAGTCCCCCTGTCGTCCACCGGGCGCTGAGAGACCCTGACTCATCGTTGCGGTTTACCCCTATGGTGTATTCCTTTAGTTAAAAAAAGAATAATTTTACTTCCTTTTACACTTTGGTTATTATTTAACTAAAGGAATACCATAGCGTAAACCGCAAAGATGGCAGGCGTCAGTCTCGACCTCGGTTTACGTTGGCTCGAACCCCTTAAATAGGGAAAATATTTTTTTTTTAAATATTTCCGACGAATAAATGCAAAAAAAAAAAAAAAAAAAAATTCTTAAAATTTTCCGCTGATTCCAAATAAATAATTTGTGCTGCCTTTCTCCAGTTACATGATGTCAGCTTTAGACACTGACATATGTATATAGCAGGTATATATATATATATATATATATATATATATATATATATATATATATATATATATATATATATATATATATATATATATATATATATATATATATATATATATATATATATATATATATATATATATATATATATATATATATATATATATATATATATATATATAAAGAACATATTTTTAAAATAATTTTGCTTCAGTACGTTAATTATAAATGTTGGAACAATTTATACATCCTAGCAACATTTTAGTACGTTTTATGTTCAAGTACTTTTTATTGCCTGCTTATCTAAGAAATATATTTATATACAGGTATATATGTATATATTTATCTATATATATCTATCTATCTATCAATCCATATAGCCCACTATATATATATATATATATATATATATATATATATATATATATATGGATCATGTCTGTTATCAGCATCCACTTCCATATACATATCGATTGCATGGATTCGAACATTTTTGTTTTTTAAGAATTTTGCCTTATTGTTATTTCCTTACTATAACGTATTACTACTCGTATTAATTAATATTAACAAGTTGTCGCTATTAAATACATGTGAAAAAATTTGAAAAGAACAAGTGTAAGGAAATTCTTGCGTTGGGGTGGGGGAATTGTTTATTGTTTTTTGAAGTAGCTCATTTATATAAGCAGCAATATATATATATATATATATATTATATATATATAGTATAACATTTATATATATATATATATATATATATATATATATATATATATATATATATATATATATATATATATATATATATATATATATATATATATATAGCAAGATAGATAGATAGATAGGACACTTACAGAAAAATTAATTACATATTTGGAATCAGAAAATTTTATTAATAGAATGTAAAATTCGAGAGCAGAGCACTACAGAAAAACAATACATATTTGGGAACCAGCGTAGTAGTGCTTAGTATAAAGTCGTTTTTATGATTTAAAACTAACGAATACCCTAGAGTAGACCGTATAGAGTTGGTCAGGAGAGCCGGGGTCTCGGTCCTCCGGGGTATGAAACGTCTCCCCCTCCGTCCCCCATCGGCTCGAGCCTCTAATGGAAATATGTTTCCTTGAACTTCAATTTTAGGGGGCTCGAGCCGGGTATTTGTTAGTTTTAATTCATAAAACGACTTTATATAATAAATTTTTACGAACATTCCAAATATGTTATTTGTTTTTCTGTAAGCGTCCTACTTTCTTTTCGAGATTTTTTTACATTATGGTAATAAGCTTTTTATACGCTGATTCCAAATATGTAATTGGCTTTTCTGTAAGTGTCATTCTTTTCGAGATAATTCTAACGATCACGTTCAGTAATTATGGTCATATATATATATATATATATATATATATATATATATATATATATATATATATATATATATATATAGCAGTGAAATTTAAAACGATATATAATATAATATATATATTTGTTATATATATATATATATATATATTATATAGATATATATATAGATATATATATATATATATATATATATATATATATATATATATATATATATATATATATATATATATATATATATAGTTATATATATATATATATATATATATATATATATATATATATATATATATATATATATATATATATATATATATATATATATATATATATATATATATATATATTTTTTACCTCACGCAAATAGTTGTTATAGTCTATTGTTAACTTTCCTACATGGGTAAACATTACATTTCCATACGTGTGCTCTTTTTTCTCGAAATGCAATTTCCATTTCATGAGCATTGTTACATAATTTAGTTTTTGGAATACAGTAATATATTTTTGGAAAAATTTCACTGCATCAATTTCTGTTAAAATGTTATTGTGAAACCATTCAAGATTATAATTTGTTTCATTTTCCATTGTTTCAGAACTTGTATAACTGTAAAAACAAAAAAATT
>JABUQX010006075.1:5000-12500 GCA_015478945.1 Trachelipus rathkii
ATGTCATCTATAAGGTCCAAATAGACCGAATATTTAGACAGGTGTAAATGATTATGAACATTTTTTGGGCTGAGCCAGAGCCCTTGACTTTGACCCATCAATGTTTGGTGTAGTCAACACCTACATGTTTAAAAGGCCTGAATAATTCCACCTGGTCTTTTGAATAATTGGTGAAGCGTGGGTACCGAAAAGCAAAATTATTGAACTTTTTGCAGACTATGCATTCCTGCAAAACATTTTTGATGGAGGTACGTGCTGATGTCACCCAGAAGCCTTGGAGCTGAATATTTGTAAGAGTGGCTTGTATGCCTAGATGCTTACACTTATTATGAGCATCTCTTATGATTAACTTGGAGAGGTGGTGACTTTTTGAGAGCAAGATGGGATTAATTACATCATAATTGTAATAACTGAATAAATTGTATTTTCATCTAAGAGCAAGTTCTGATTATTTACCAAGTCCGGAACTTGGCCCGTGAAGGAAGGATTATTTTTTATCTCTTCTAGAAATTGAAGCTCTTTCGAGAACGATTCTTTCTGCATTGTCTGCAGACAATACAGACGAGCTTTTAAATCATGATTATTTGTCACACCTCTTGACAATGCTCCAAACTGGAATAATAAAGCAACTACTCGATATAGCTTGTGCAAATTTGAATATTTGGACAAATCCACTACAGGAGGTTCATTGCCACCTTGAACAACAGCAAAAACTGGAGATGCTGTTTCCAGTTCAGCTGATGGCCAGTAAACACTATTTAAAGAGAGCCATTTTGGCCCTTTAGTCCAAAAGGACATGTTCTTTTGGAACTCTTTGAAAGAAATACCTCTGGTCAGAAGGTCCGCTGGATTATCTTCTGTTCTGACGTAGAGAAATTTAGGACTTAACGAATATTTCTCTTAAAGCGAAGAGCTCATGGTGCGAATATCTTGCACACGGTTCTTCACGAATATTTGCTTGACTTTGGATATCCTATTTTGGATCCAATGAAGAGTTATCTGCGAGTCGGAGAATATGTTCAATTTCTTGAACTTGACACCCGACAGTCCACTCAACATTTGTGGTAAGCACTTCAATGCCAAAAACACAGACAATAACTCCAAACAGGGAAGCGTTCTTCCTTTTGCAGGCGCGATTTTTCCTTTTGACCAAAGAAGATTTGGACCCTCTGCCGCAGACGAGACATACACCACGAAGCCATAAGCAACAGTGCTTGCATCACAGAATATATGAATACTTAAATCAGAGTCACTTGACTCAAATGAAGATCTCCTAAAAGAGACATCCTTTAGAGAGTTAAGGTCCTTGCTCAACTTCTCCCATGAATTTTTGATTTCGGGAGCGATTACTTCTTCATAAGAAGACGGCCTCGAACGGTGACGGGAAGGTAAAGGCATAGGGGATCGAATACTTTTGAGATCTCCGACAGGAGCTGTCTCTTGGTAGAGACAATACTTAATGAAAAGTCACTAAGACTCAGACTATCTTGAACGGTATTATACAAATACCCTAAAACTCTTTCTTCATCACTTTGATGAGTTGCAAGTTTACCCTCCTCCTTGAATATTTCTTTGAGCTCTGGACAGTTGGAGTTCCATGAGCACAAGATGAAGCCCACACCCCCATAACGTGAGGTAGCTTTTTGAAAAATATCTTTAAGTTCGTTGACAGACGAAGAAGTGTACAAAAAACTGTCAACGTACAGATTATTTTGACGAAGAGAGGTACAGAAATCAGGAGTGTATTTTTTGGCGTGATGTTGTATCACAGCCCCTAGAACGTAGGGGCTGACAGCCAACCCGAAGATAATGGTGGCATAACGGTAAGTGAGTAACTCGCCATCAGCCTTCCAGAAAAAAACAGAAGCGATTTCTGTCCTCTTCTAACTTTAATTTGATCTGGAGGAAGGCCTTCGAAATATCCGCCAGAACGATGAATTTGTTTGTTCTGAAGGACAGTAATAACTTAAATAGGGAAGAGATTAAATCTACTCCTGGATACGAAGCCTGATTAAGTGAAGGACTACAACCTATTTTCAGGCTGAAGTTAAAGACGGGACGAATTTTTGTCGTCACTTGAAGGACCTGTTTTATTATAGGTATGTGGGGTATCCAGATGAATTTATGATAATCTTTCGGATGCACCTCCACAGCCTCTATAATACCTTCTCTTTGGTATTCTTTGAATATTTCCCCATACTTTCCAAGCAAGCCTTGAGCAGTCAATTTCTTTTTGACTCGTTGCATCGTAGCAAGAGCAACGTGATGATTTGATGGAACCTGCTCAAGAATATCTTGAAACCACGGAAGTTCCACGTGGTACCTTCCGTCTCGGAACTCTATCCCTTCGTGGAATTTCTTGATGAATATTTCGTCAATGGAACCCTGGTCCCTCTCCTCATTGATACCCAGAGACTCTAATTTATAGAGGTTCTCCAGGCCCAAGTCCAAATCAGACTCAGTGTGGGTATGTAAGAGCGGGTCGAAGTACGAAGGTACCGGTTCCACTACAAGATTGATTACATGTTCCGGGACGTTCCTGACAGATCTTTGAATATTTGACGGTATGGGGAGCTCTGAATTCTGTCATGATTTTTTGACAGCTTCTTACGAAGAATTCTTCCCAAAGATTATTTCATTTTGGGATGGTGTCAAAAAGGATGTTACAGGCCCGAAAGGCACGTACCCATGGCAAGTTTCAAGTACACTGCCCCAAATGCATTTTACGGTTTTAAAATGATTTAATAAATGAAGAGCATCGATGCCCAGCAGCCCATGAATATTTGAAACCCTGTCAACATGATTATTTTGATAGTGACTATCTGCCACTTTGAATCCATTTTGTGTAATATTTTTCATAGCCTCCGTCAGGCCTTTTACATAAAAGCCGATATCCAATTCAGGATCGATGTTTACAGGTAGGCTAGAATATTTCCCACAACAAATGCCCATCTCTAAATTTAAAGAGCGCAAGGATCTCAATTTCTCTCCCAAAAATGTTTTTATGGAGCTCTGATGACTAGGAAGACTATTTTCATTGACTCCCAATTTTTTAAGAATGCTCCTATGAAAATACGTGGACTGACTACCTAAATCGAGAAGCACACGTACAGGGACTATTTTATTGCCCTTCTTGATGTTAAGGGAGAGAGTGGGCAGAATATTTTGACCCACAGATGAGGCTGTACCTGTATTTATACAGATATTATTTGAAGAGCCACTGGCTTGACCATTTTCCTCATCCGCGACTGATGTTGACGGACGACTATCTTCTGAAAAGCCACCGGACACGTTTCTACTATTTTGAAAGCATAGAGCAGTTATGTGGGATTTTTTACCACATTTGCCGCATGGGTAACTAAGTCCATACCTCTTGGCAGGACATTTATTAGAGAAATGCTTGCTGCATGAGAAGGTGAACTATATGTGCAGCTCCTTACAACGATCTCTCCTGCTTTCAGGAGAAATATATACTTCACAAAAAATCATGCGATGATTTCTGTTGTAAAATTTACATTTCGAAACAAATGATTTAGAAGATTTTTTAAATCTCCCATCCTTTTGACTGCGTTCGGTTTCGTCTTCTGACGATGAAGATTTCAAACTATCCTCTTTAGAGGAAGCGTTAAAAATTGACGATTTAGGTAATTTATGCTCAAAAGGAGCACGTTTACGCTCAAATCTCTTTTTAGGGACAGATTTATTTTTCCCCTCCCCTTCTCCATAGACTTTATTATTTTACCGTAATGCTCCAAGACTACATTAACGGAAGGATATTGATCCTGTGTGATTAATTTGAGCTCGCGAAAAAAGCCAGTTGGAAGTTTGTCCACGATTATATGACTCATGAACTTACAGCCCGCCGAAGGATCTTCAAAGAAATCGAGTCCAAACTCCTCGAGCTCATGAATATATGCTCTCACTTCCAACAGGAATATTCGAATATGTTCAGGATTATTTTCTAAAATAGGCGCAGAATCGGTCTTATGAAAAAGCAAATCAATTATATACGATTCGTCTAAGTAGAGACTTTTTAATATTTCGAAAGCGACTTCCAAATTTGAGTCGACATTAGTTAAATCCTCAATATCTTGGAGCGCATTGCCTGATAACAATGACTCCCTAATAGAGCTCTCTTCAGGATAGAAGCCACTCAGTGCCCCTCTTAGTGATTATATAAAATAATATTAAAAAAAGAAATAGACACTCCTTAATAGAGTCCGATTCAGGATAGAATCCACTCTGTCCCTTTCTTTAAGTATTCCCCTCAGGACCAGTTCCGCTTCAGGATGGAAGTCACTCCGTGTTCTGGTGGGGAATTAAATATATAGTGAAGTCTTTAATTTAGTTTCCCCAAACGAAAATATTTCTCGAATGAACCAAAAAAACGAAATATTATAACAATGTTGTAAAAGGTAGTTATATTTTATAAAAACTTAGATTTAAGCAATAATAATAAACTTTTAAAGATAAACTCCAATTTTTTTTCTATAATGTTCAGAAAGTGAAAGCATACGCCATCTATCGGGAGTTTCGGCAATTTTTCGTTTTATTATTTTTAAAATGATCTATTTTTATAAAAGTTAAACCATAAAATATAATTTTTTTAAATATGTATAAAATATAAATTTGTCAAATGTATATATTAATATTATTTAAAACTTAATTATTATTTTTGTAATTTTTTTATAATAACTTTGAACGACTTTTTCTTTAAAAATAAATAATCTGGTGTTTCTCTTTTGTCTTAATAGCCTTTGAAAGAGATAATTCGTAGCGCTTAGCTACCACTAAAGAGATAATTTGCTAATATAGAACAATAAGCTGAAATATCAGATCCGACCTACGAAGCCAAGAAGAAGAAGCTCTAAAAGAAGTTGGACTCCATCGTCTCTCTACTAGAAGTTGGACTGCCACGTCTATCCACAAGAAGTTGAGCTGTCTCTTCTTTCCCCCAGAGTTGGACTACAGTGACTTCCGACTGGCCCCTACTTCTCTCTGAGCCTACCAAGAGTCTTAGGAACCTCCTCAGGGTTATCAAAAACCCTTTGGACTATCTTCAAGAGGCTCTCCTGTCGGAGGATGGTCTTCGTAGATGGTGATATCTTCGCCTGACCTCCGAGATAAACCAGTTAGTCTGCCACTTAAAAAGAAGTTTAACTACTAAAGAGATAATTTCGCAGGTAGCCGCTGAGGTTACCTGTCATACAGATAATTACAGATAGTATTTTATACTCTCTGTCCCTTCCAGATTGTCCCAAAGTTGGCCAGAAGAACACCCAACCTCCTGTTTTTTGTTTTTTTTAGAGATAAACACAACTACTCACGGACAACCTTCGACCGCCTTTGCCTTAGCCGGACTTAATCCGAACCAGTCGACGGCTTGTCCTGAAGTGGAACAGACTGACATCGCGACATACATGCTGGGACCCTCGCTTTGTTTGGCAAGTGCTCTACCACTGAGCCACCGGGGCTTTTTTATATAAATAAATAATAATAATAAATACTTATATATGCATATATAAATACATGCATAAATACACACGCACACGCACACCCACACGCACACTCACATACGCATACACACTCATATACATACTATTATTATCATCATTAACATTATTATTAAATTGCTAAACACTATATTTCACTATTATTCACCAGTAATTACTATATTTTAATATTAATATTATTATTATGATGCACTGCACTATGTTTTAATATTAATATTATTATGTTAACACAATATTTCACTATATATTAATATTATTTACCACTATTCACTATATTAAAAATTTTCATTAACATTACAGTGTATTATTATTATCATTATTACCACAATCACTGTTATTACTATTAGGATGTTTGTTATATATATTTCACTATATATTAAAATTATTTACCACTATTCACCATATTAAAAATTATCATTAACATTATTATTATTATCATTATCATTAGCGCCACAATCACTGTTATTACTATTAGTAAGCTAAACGATATATCACCAACATTCGCGGAAAGATAAATGTGATAGGAGGGGTTTCCAGCCGCTTGCTACCAGTGGAAGAGAATTTGGAAACTTTACTTTATATGACTCGACGATATACTTGGGAAACGCAGCTCCACCTTCTTCAATTTAGTATTTTAAATTTCTTTATAATTTTATTTTTGTATTTAATAATTAATTATCCAAAATAGCCAAAAGAAATGATTTCAAAAATTTTGCTGCTCCTCGAACCCAGATTAATGAAATAAATTTAAATGTTTAAAATTTTGAATTTTTAAAATCCAAAATCATAATTTTCTTTTTCCTTGAAATTTCTAGCCACCATGAATGAATCAAATGATTTCTTTCTTTCTCTCTTCTCTTAAAATAGACCAATCAAATCTTCAGTAGATTCAAAGATACGACTTCATCTCTTAAATCCAATCTCTTTCTCTCTCTTCTGGTCCCTCTGTATTTCGCATCCCCTGGTTTCCCTGGTTTACACCCAGCCTCCTGTTTAGCCAACGATTTATTAACGAGCTCATGCAACTCAGCATACCCTCTTCGACAACCTGCGACCGATTTGCCTTAGCCGGACTTCATCCGAACCAGTCGACGGCTTATCCTGAAGTGGAACAGACTGACACCGCGGCATACATGCTGATTACCCTCCGTCGCTATATAGTTGTCATACCAGATAATAGGATACCATATCGAGTGGTGACCATAAAACAGATACCAATATAAACGGAACCAACAACAAATATATATATATATATATATATATATATATATATATATATATATATATATATATATATATATATATATATATAGCGAGCTATATATATATATATATATATATATATATATATTTATATATATATATATATAGCGAGCAGTTAAAGTATATATATATATATATATATATATATATATATATATATTATTATTATTATTACATATATTGGTTATATTATATATATATATATATATATATATATGCATATATATATATATATTATATATATATATATATATATATATATATATATATATATATATAGTTATATGTAGAAAGAAAGAAAGTATATATATATATATATATATATATATATATATATATATGTATATATATAGAGTTATAGTTATTGCTATATATATATATATATATATATATATATATATATATATATATATATATATATATATATATATATATATATATTATATATAAATATATATATATATATATATATATATATATATATATAAATATATATATATATATATATATATATATATATATATATATATGCTTGAGTATATATATATATATATATATATACATATATATATATACATATATATATATATATATATATATATATATATATATATATATATATATATATATATATATATATATATATATATATATATTTATACTTTCTATTATTTCAAAAAATTTTCAAAGGGCTGCTCTGGCCTAACCCCTGTCTTTTCATATG